>JARGYV010116876.1:0-14265 GCA_029532675.1 Ornithodoros moubata | reverse complement strand
GCAGAGATCTCGTTCTTCTATTACCTCCTTCCACAGTCTTCCTCGTCGGTCCGTCTTCGCACTGCCCCACATGGCGTGGTGGGCATTGATATCCCGTACGACAAGAAGAGGAGGCTGTAGAGCGTCCAGCGCTGTTCGCAAGTCACTCTTCGACAGCGGGGTTGATGGCGGAATGTACAGGCTAACAACAGTGAGAGTCGTCTTCCCCAGTCGCGCTTTGCATTGAATAATGTCATACGGCGGTGCACGTGTGATAGGTATTCGCGCCACCGTCAAATCACGTCGGACAAATAACACCGCAATGAAAGACAGAAAAGTACGATGAGCGAATTTCACGGACCAGGACTTCTCGTTTGGAAGCACAGAAACTATAAGTCGTTCGCTCGGTTTGCTGCGGAGCATACAAGAAATTTCTTCACAATTATACAGGCGGAAAGTGGGAAATGCTTTTGTGCCGTGGACGACAAATATTTGTCAACAGCTCATTGTTCCTGTTTGTGGCTAGCTGCAGACCGCCAAAAACTTCGCAATAACCTGTAGCAATTTCTTTCGCATTTTTAATGAAGCATATTGAGAGAATTGAGCAATGCTCAATATCAGCGGTGTGCTAACAGTGCTTTCCACACTTGAGGATGAAATTTTCAAGCTTGAACCTGTGAGCGAAACGGTAACAGCAAATGGTAACGCCAGAAGAAAAATTGACTCACTTTGGGGCATTTTCATTGGCGCACGTTTTTGCGTCTAAGACGTGCGTCAGATAGGCATTTTCGCGCCTTTTTAAATGGAACATAGATGAGTATTACATTCCCACGACCTGCGTATAACATGAATTGGAGCCAGCGCATAGCGAGGACAGTCCTGCTTTGCTTGGGTGTCCTCGGCCTGGCGTCTGTTGAAGGCCCATGGTTGGCAATATGTGAGCGTGGACGTGTTCCTTCCCGAAGCTCCATTTGGAGTGAAAAAGGTCTTAACTACCGCTTCATTAACTATTCATGAAGCCTACGTGAAGTGGATCCGAGTGGTTGACCAGCTTAAATAGCGACGCTATCTCAAAAACATGTCAGTCTCAAAGCTTCCCGTAGCCCAATGCTAATCCTCTTTTCAGCTTCCATCGTCACGAATGCCTTTGCGACTGAAAGAATTGGAAAGTCAGTCTGTAATTGATTACGCTTTTCGTTGGGATTATTTCTCGCTTCGCTGATGCGTGGCCCGCCAATCGGGGTGGTCTGCACAACAACACGATGGGATCTGCTTATTGCGTCCGAGTCGCTTACAACAAATGTTTCCGATGAACAGAGACTCGCTTGGAATGGCCACAGTCGTGTTTGTATCTTGTACCGGCTCAATGATTATTCCGACTAATGTATTCAGAGCGAAACTTGTACGTCTCTTAAACTACGGGAATCGTATTTCTTTACATTTGGAATACACCAAGACAGGACCGCAGTCCCTAATAAACACTTTCTTGCCTTTGGCATGCAGAACGCCGCATCGTGCTATTGTACGTAAATGGGCATCTTGGACTTCAAAAAAGAAAAGAAAGAAAAAAAGCTTGCATTTCAATGGTCCATTGCTTAAGTTGCAGCAGCAGCGTATATGCAACGAGGCTTACAACTGCACTGAGTCGCCGCTTACTGTGGGCCGGCCCCCATTTTTTATTTTTATTCGTGCGCAGGTTTTTTCCGCGTGTACGTAATGTGTTGACGAGCCATGGGGGTCACTGTGAAGAAGGCTGTACATTATCTACAATGTATTAAGGTGGGAATGCAGCAACTGTATCCGACACGGTACTTTGCTCTAGCTATGGCATTGTGAAAGGATTCTATGAGAGCGTCTCTGGGGCACGAAGGCTGGAGAAGGCGTAAAACGGAATCCTGCCGCGCCGTTTTCAGGGTCCGTCCACCGGCTCCGGTGACGCCTCGTTTCGGCCAATAATCCCCAAAATGCAATACAACTTTTATCCCTTCCATCAGCAAAAGCCGTACACAATTTCGCCGTGAATAACGTCATTGGCTGACGTGCGCGATAGGTGCATTTCGCGTTGTTCGTAGCACGTACACAAAACGAAAAACACGTATTGCTTTAGGTTACCCACAAATATACTCATCCAAACACTAGAGAACCGGCGGCCACGCGCTGTCGCATTGAAATGTATTGGCAGATGCCTCCTTGAAGTTGCCCTCGCTTTCCTTATTTCTAAAGCTAAGCTCAGAGCGTACCTTTATATGATGCCTATAGCTTTCGTGACAGTTACTTGGCGCCGCATACAGCAAGCACTAGAAACATTACTGCCACACGGGACACAGTTTCAGAAGGTGCAATCACGTCAGATATTCATATATCATGATCCAAGTGATACGATTGGATCGCTGGATGGATAGTTGTGGCAACCTTCTAGTCACATAGGGCATTTTGCGCTACGAGCCGACGTCATGGCGAACTAGAACTCGACCGAGACAGAACGAGAACGTAACTCCACTTACTGGAGTTGAGAGAACCGACCTTCATAATCTATGAAGGACACGAGCGCTCTATTGGGAACACTTGGGGTTGGTAGCGGCCAAGACCTACGGGACTGGGGAAGCGATGCTAATCTAATAGGCGTGCGATCATCCTCTTAAACTTCCTTCCCGTTATTCTTTGCTTTTAACACTTTTCAGACTTTTTTGTATTAGTGTAACAAGAAGTGATGACGGATACAGAGCAGCACAATGCCAAGGAACTCCTCTTGCAAGCAACTTGTTAGTTTTCTCACCTGAGCAAAGTGAAAGTAGAATGGAAGAAGGAGACGCCGTTGGATCGCACATTGTGGCGGATTTTCTCCACGAAGGTTTAAAAAAAGAAAATAAATAGAATAAAAGGAGTTACTTAAAAACAACAGAACGAGAGGATATTGTGGTCTCTGCTTTAGTTTCGGAAAATGGAATATTTTCTGTTCCGCGCAGCTTGAGAAGAAAGACGCTCTTATTCAAAGCACCTCTTAGTTAAGCGAATTTTAAGTGATAAGCTTTGAAATTTTTTCTTCCTTTTTACCACTTCCATCATAGCACCTAGGCAATGAGGTAAATTCTACCACTTGAAATAAGAGGTGCTTTTCTCCTGCTGTACACCTCAGGAGGCTCAGGGTCCGGTGTCCGAAATATGGGCGGCTTCTCTTACTAATAATTGCCCGAGACCACTCGCGGGCCAACTGTTTCATTTTCATTCACAGTACAAGCTCCGAGGGCAACATCCATGACACACAGCACCGCTGGAATACTTTCTCCCTCGCCGAATTCTACGGGAGCCGCCATATTCTACCGGAACTGCGTAATACATAGTCGCTGAACAAAAATGACGCATAATCGCTCAGCTCCTGCTATGGATTTCTGCTACTGATGGCTAGAGTGCAAGACTTACCTTTGTAAACTGGTGGACGTTATGTGCGTAAGTTCATCAACAAACAACAGTTCACCAAGATTATTGCACAAATTACAAATGAGTTGAGAAAAGCATTTCTGCCATTATGCGTCAGGGGACAAGTGTACTAAAGTATATGTAGTTACTGGCTCTCTTCTTTGGTAGAGCAAGGTGGGTGCCGGCCGCGTGGCCAATTACGGAAAGAAACCGCCGCGCCAATATTTCCAGAGAAGGAGGCCACATTCTCCATTTTTTTCTTTCTAACTCCGAACAAAAGGAAGTTACGGCGCTCAGTGAAAGCCTGTTAAGTGGAGACATTGCTTGGGGTTCATTGCCCGTAGCCGGTGCCTATTAGCACAGACCACATATCATCGGCTGTATTCCCCTATTGGCTGAAAGAAAGCGTTTTAACGTGTCGTCACGGAAATATTCCTGTTTATAAATTGCGATTCGAATGCTCTGCCGTTGGCGGTGGTAGGAGTGGTTCGAAGCGCAGTTTTTTTTATTGTTTGTTTCTTTGCTTTATTATTATGGTTTTGCTCACGTTCATTGATGTCTGTCTGTGACAAAGGTTGGGTTCGTTGGAGACATATTGCTCACGTCGAGAGTGGGAATCTCTCCGGCCGGAGGAGGACCTGCGCTGTGTGATTGATGTCGTGTACTTTTGCTTTCAATGGGTTGCAATTCATGCAATGGGTTCAATGCAATTCAAATTGCTCGAATGGGCACACGCCTGTGCCAATGGGCCCTGTCAAAGCCACAGGAGCGAACCCAAGCCGGTTGACAGACAAGTGCAGCTTAGTCAGACCTATGTCCTGCTGTACACAATAGGCTCGCTTCAGTCATCAGCGTTCTTAGTTATCAACAGCGCTGTGTGTCTTATGGACGAAGGCCTTAACGGCTCTCGCTGCCCGATGCAGATGGTCGTCAGGAGGAGTCCATTCAGCATTTGCGGCATCACAAGTCCAGCGTGCAATTGGAATCCGTAATGGAACAAGCGAGCTCACCTCGCATTTATTGCCTTGCCTCGTTGTTCTCTCGGATTTTGCTTGCGAAGGTTGCTAGTGGTTAGGGAATGGCAATAGGAGCTTTCACAGCATACACATTGAGTCCTGCCTATAATTTCCTAGCACGTTATGCATCTGTGTCCTCAGCTGTCTTTGGACCTGGAAAATTCCAGCCGCACGCAAGCAACAGTATGTGAGCGACCGACAAAAAGCTTTTGTGTTTTTTTTTCTTTTTTTTGCTTTCCCAGAGTGTAGCCTGTTCGACCTAAACCGTCTCGCACCATATTGATAAAAAAAAAGCAAATCAATCCTGGACAAAATGACTCGTACCGTTTCACTGTTGTATTATGCGACGCTCCAAACTAAAAACGCTCGCAACTACAAGAGAAACGTGAAATGTGCTACAAAACGAAAGAATGAGAAAATGAAAGGATGGCGTGACCGCGGCACATTAGTAGCGAAAGCTTTTTCAATACCCGCGTTGAGGTCGGAATAAATGGTCGCCATTTTAGAGCCTTTAGCGTGTGCATAGACGAAGGAAAAAAGAGCATCTCTTCTCCATTCTTGCGCTTCCTGCTCCAAGCAGACACAATAGCATGGACGAAGTAATTAACCGCGGTATACAAAAGGTAACTCGGAAATGGTCCCGTTCTATACTGGATTTATTTTGGCGCCAGTCGTTAGCGCTCCTTGCTTTTAGCCGTTTTTCTCCTTTGGCGTAGAGAATAAACGCCTACTTGTTGTTTCTAGCCATGCTTAAGTGACTGCGCTCTGCGAACTCGAAATGAACATGCGCAGCGACAAGGCAAATCTATACGGAACTGGCAGTCTGTGCTGTCAGCGAACCAGAAAGGTGCCCATAAATTGATAAATAATATATTTTATTAGAGTAGAGGATAAAGGGGAGTCCAACAGGATACGTACTGTAGGAAGTCAATTTCTCTCATTTTAAGAAGGACATGTTTCTCTCTTTTCAGGGTAATACCCGCCAGCCAGTTGAGCCCCGAAAGAAGACACCTTGGCCTTAGAAACATCTCTGTCACGGATAAGAACCTGATTCAGCTTGACCTTCTCTGGTCTCCAACAGATGTGTGCCGTCGAAGATACGTGATATGGTGACCAGCATGTGGTTCTTGAACGCGTTGTGTGCGATGCTTCTTGTGGTCGTCCCAACGCGGCTAGCGTTTGCGGCGCATTACGTTGTAGCTGAAGACTGTGATTGGCGAACGGTACAACAGTCGTCCAGCACAGAGATCGCGCTCAAGTGCCGTTTCCAAGCCATCCGTGCTGGGCCTGATGGAACCAACTTTAGCTTAATCCAGCCAGACCACACGACGAGTCTTACAGTGCTTTGCGGCTCGCTCTTTACGGAGAGCAGGCTCGGGAACGGCACGTTCGCCACGTTAAGGTTCCTGCGATCTCTCCACATTGAACAGTGCAAGTTAGCTCAAGTGCCGGAGTCTGCCTTCCTCGGGCTGGTCGAGCTGAAAAACCTGACAGTAAGGACTTATAACAGCGACTGGGGTGCCTTGTCGTTGGCTCTCGCAACCAGTGCACTGACACCCTTAAAACTGCTGGAGAGGTTGGACCTTGGACATAACAACATGAGGTCTTTACCTAACTCACCGTTTTGTGAGTTGAAAAACTTAAAGTTTCTCAACATGACCCACAACAGTTTTGAGGACATGACAAGCATGGGGTTCAGTGGCGAGTGCCTTGACGAACTGCTTGAACTAGACTTGTCGTGGAACAAGCTGCGATATATCGACGACAGGGCGTTTATTGCTGCAAGCAGCTTACGATCTCTGTACTTGCAACACAACCAGCTGAGCCAACTCGTGGAGACGGCGTTTGGCGGCCTTATCCATTTGCAGGTGGTGGACATGTCCAACAACCAGTTGAACACAATCCCCCCCAAGCTGTTTCACGGATCCGTGGACTTACGCGAACTGTATCTACAGAATAACTCGTTGGGTCTCTTGTCGCCCCGTACGTTCACTGACTTGCAGCAACTAGTCATCCTCAACTTAAGCCACAATCAGATTTCCAGCGAGTGGATTACGCATGATACTTTCGCGGACCTCATACGCCTTGTTATTCTCAACCTAAGCCACAACAAGCTGAGACACATCAATGCCACGACATTCCAGTCTCAGTACAGCCTTCAAATCTTGCATCTAGATCACAACCAGATTGAAAGCATCGACGACAATGCGTTCGCGTCGCTGTACAATCTGCACACGTTGAGCCTAAGTGACAACAAGATGAAGCGTCTTGACATCTTTACCTTGAACGGCCTTTACGTGCTCAGTAATCTTGCTCTGGAGCGCAATCATCTGCACAGCATTCATCTGGAAGGTTTCAAGAATTGCAGCAGCTTGTTAGATCTGCAGCTGTCAGGAAATAGGCTAACTGATGTTCCTCACGCACTCGAGTTTCTCAGGTTTCTGAGGTCTTTGGACTTGTCGGAGAACCTGCTAGAGAACGTGACGAACGTAACTTTATCCGGCATGAGCAATCTTCACTCCCTGAAGCTGTCAGGCAACCGTATTGGGAATATGTCACGTGGAACGTTTCAGCAGTTGAAGTCGCTCCGAAGACTTGACCTGTCCCACAATAAGATTGAATCGCTAGAGCACGGCATATTCGACGATGCCTCCGCGTTGAACATTATTCTTCTGAATGACAATCTTCTGAAAGACGTCAATGGACTTTTCATGAACCTAGCTCATCTCAGGCTGCTAAATGTCTCACGTAACGACATTACTTGGTTCGACTATGCCCTCGTCCCACGCCAGTTGAAACATCTGGACATCCACGACAACGAAATTGAGACACTAGGGAATTACTATGAGCTGGAAGACAAGATGCACCTCAAGATCCTGGACGCATCCAATAACAGGATCAGAGAAATCAACGCGGCATCATTTCCAAATCAGGTGGAAGTCATCCAGCTTAGTCACAACAAAATCAGCATCATTCATCCGTTCACCTTCATGGCCAAACACAATCTGACTAAAGTGAATCTGACGCACAACCGCATTGAGAACGTCGATATCAACGCTTTCCGTTTGAAACCGATCTCGGCTAAAGCCCTTTTACCGGACTTTTGGATCGCGGACAACATTTACTTCTGCGACTGCACCATGGAGTGGCTGCAGCGGATCAACAGCCTAGACGACACACGTCAGTACCCCAGGGTGGTTGATCTGGACCAAGTCGTTTGCCAGATGCCCTTCGCTCGCCGGAGGCCACGTATGCTCTTAATACACGCCAATTCCTCGGACTTCCTGTGCAAATACAAGAGTCATTGCTTTGCGCTGTGCCACTGTTGTGAGTTTGATGCCTGTGACTGTGAGATGGTGTGTCCGGAAAACTGTACATGCTACTCCGACCAGACGTGGAACACTAACATTGTCGATTGCAGCTTCACGTCCTACAACAGCATTCCTCCGCGGGTGCCAATGGATGTGACAGAGCTGTACTTGGATGGTAACGACATGTCCCACCTTTCGAGTCACAGCTTCATTGGTCGAAAGAACTTGAAAGTCCTGTACCTCAACAACAGTAACGTTCAGACAATCCACAACCGCACGTTTAATGGACTTGTAGGTCTTCAAGTATTACACCTTGACCACAACAAAGTGACAGCTCTTCACGGCTTTGAGTTGGAAAATCTGACCAGTCTCAAAGAGCTGCACCTCTCGAACAACCGTATCGCCACAGTGAACAACAAAACGTTCACAAGTTTAAAGTCGCTGGAAGTTCTTTACTTAGACAACAACAATATGGTCGAGTTTGAGGTTTGGAACTTGAACTACAACCCAGCGCTCACAGCTCTGAGGCTAGGTCATAACCCATGGTCTTGCGATTGTCGTTTCATGGAGAATTTCCAGGACTGGGTGCACATGTTCGGTGGAGCCCTGAAAGACAGTATGTCCATCCGCTGCAGGCAAAATGACACCAGTGGGCCATTCCTGTTACAATTCAATGCAACGGCATGCACCAATTACACAGGAGCCCCGTATTTGCAAGCTGTCTTCTCAGACACGTATGTTCCGTTTATGATCATCGTACCATCCGTGCTCATTCTCTTTGGGTTCATCCTTGTCGTGGCGCTCATTTATCGGAAACAAATGAAAGTGTGGATGCACAGCAAGTATGGTGTCCGTCTGTTTCACCGCGCTCAGTATTCTGCAAACAGTGACAGGCTGTTCGACGCGTTCGTCTCTTACTGCAAGAAGGACGAACCTTTCGTGGCCCAAATTCTCGGCCCCGAGCTCGAATGTGGCAAGAAGCCAGCGTTCCGACTGTGCCTTCGCTACCGAGATCTTCCCATGTCGGGTTACGTGGCCGAAGCCATCACGGAGGCTATCGAGTGCAGCCACAGGACTCTGATTGTGCTCTCCGAGCAGTTCCTCAAGAGTGAGTGGTGTCGCTTTGAACTCAAGTCCGCGCATCACGAGCTCCAGTGCAACAGCAAGCATAAGCTTATTATAGTGCTGCTGGACAATCTCTCCGTGAAGGAGATGGACGCCGACGCGCGCCAGTGCCTCCGATCCGCGGTGCTTATCCGCTGGGGCGACAAGAGGTTCTGGGAGAAACTCAGGTACGCCTTGCCTGACGCGAGCAGGACGAATCGAAAGCAGCATGCGTCGGAAGTGACTTCGAACGTTATGACTGCGGCCAGGTGTCCCAACAACGTGGTCAAACTAGTGTGAAGTTTTTCGTGTAAAACGTGTGTACATAGTACAAGTGTTTCGCTAGTTCCAGCTTCACTCAGAGAGTAGTTATTTTTTTAATACTTTCGCAGCCTACGTTGTCGCCTTTCGAATCCAACACACGCGAAGGGAAGGACGGATCAGATGGTAGAGCGCCTTCGGAGCCTGTGGTAGTGCCTTTCCTTTCTACAATACTAGGCCATACACGCGGAGCCTTAAACACATACAAAAATGTGCGTTGCTACATTTACGTTGTCAACGAGAGCTTTCTGAGTGGACGCTGGAACTTACCTGCAGATGGCGGAACATTTGATGACAAGGCCTTCCAACATTGCCAAAATGTGTTGCTGTAGTTCCTGTAAAGAAATGAATCTGTACATAGAAGAAAGACAACTAGTGGTGAATCTCCTGCCTTTCATTGTTTAGAGTGATAATGGATGCAACGGACTTTCAAGAAGAAGATGCTTTCTTTTGTGCTGCTTGAATATTGCCTTCAAGATTGCAGCTGCCGAAAGGCCTCCTCCACATTATTTATTTTGTGCCGTTCCCAATTTCCTATTTATGTTCAGCCGTTCCCGACGTTTCCAGTCAGCTCTTACGATGTCGGGATTCTCTTGAAGAATGGCTCCCTCCACGAAAGCTTCCCTCCCGACCGTGTAACGCGCTGTTCTATAGAAGGTTGTTTTTCTTTTGTTCCTGAAAATGGCAGCCGTAGCGAAACCTGTTTTTTCCACATCTACGACCTTTCTTCATACGTGTTGTTAGTCATAGAGTACAAAAGGGATTTTCAAGCCGCGAACCTAGTGCAAAGTTTGTAGTATTTTGCCACTCCCAATCGACGTGGTTGCGTAAATTTTCTAACTACTCTTCTGGAGCGTAGCATGAAACGTTACTTCTCATACGCCGGATGAAAGCAGTTTTTAGGGCGTTTGTTCAGAAACCGAAACCAGGCTGATGTGAAATAAAGTATCGTAAAAAAAAACAATTGTATTTAACGTTTCTTGCAAACAAGAAGCGCGTTACAAGAGAAAAAGAGCATGCTAGCATTACAACTGTGATATATTAATAAAAAGAATTTCTTTTGTGTCACGCTATGGCCTTGACTCCGGTTATTAGGATATGCACTTGGTGCCCGCTGCAGTATGGTCCACTTTTAAAAAGCCTCAGGCACGGCTTTTGTCCTGAAGTTGGCATGGGCGTGTCAAGCGATGAGGAGAAGCGTCCTTACACCTCATGTTCACTGAGGGTTCGACAGTGAGGGCGACCATGGCTTCACCTTCGGCGCAACAACCCTCGTCGTCGTTGCTGGCGCTACGTCAACGCAGGCAAGCTACTGAAATATTTCTATCGCGAAGAACCCTGAGCTTGGGCGCGAACTGAAGGCTTGTAAGTTTAAGCTCACGCTTCTTCGTCATGGAGTCGATATGGAGCTTCTTAAAGCAATGGCTCAGTTCGTTTTTATCGACACATTCAAGGCATGAAGGGTAGGCATGAAGACGTCTCGCACGTCCACTGAAAAACACAAGCGCGGAAGTGGCTAGACGTATGTAGGGTAGACATCGTTCTCCCAACGTGCAGGAACATTGGTTCTGAAATTCAATTTCAGGCTGTGCAGAGTCGTCCCAATGGTCCTTGGCTGTGCGCACAATTATGTCTTTTTGCCTGCGCGATAGTTCGAATGTCTAACAAAACTGCTTAATTTTTCCTACTCAGTTCCAGGTGTGTGGTGCGGAATAAGCGAGCCTCCACAATTAGTTTGCCACTTTGGTGAGACGCACAAGTCGTGATTACCTTTCATGAGCCGAAATTATGACTGGCGTGGGCTGAAGAAACACCATGGCTCGGTTACACATCAGGCAGCAGGACTAACCCAGAGCAGCAAAGTGTAGGCGCGTTCTCCGCACGTTCGTTCGCCGGTAGCCATAGGAAGAAAATAGTCCAAATCTGTATTAGCGACGGATGACGTACCTGCGAATGTGCTTCGTGGTCGCACGCTACCACTTGTCGGGTGATGGGTTTCCATATTATTTGATGAATACACTGCACTATGAGCTGCAGCAAGTGTGGCACCCTATGTAGTTACTCAAATAATGTCAACTCTACTTTGTTTCTTTTCTGGCAAAAAAGAAACAAAAGCGGTGCATCGTAAGCATAGTACTATTCTGACAATGTCAGCTTAATTATTGTTTAATCATTAAAAAGAACATTTTAATTACGAGCGCTAGAGTAAAACTGCGGACGAGCGTTGACAAAAGGCAACGAATGACGGACAACTAAGGCTCAACCTTTTGTAAGCAAGCAGGAATCAGTAATACGGGATATAGTAATAAATACTTAACCTACCGAGGCACAGTGTTAGAATTTGTACGCGGCATCGGGTATGTCATTTTTCATGTTGCTGTTAGGGAGCGGCGGAGGAAAAAGTGCACGTCAAAAGGAATGTTGTTGTAATAATAAGAATTACATAGTTCGAAAGAAGAGATGATGGTAGAAGAAGCAGCAGCTCGAACAAACGTTTGGTGAGCTCGTCTTTTTCAATCAAAGATTTCCTCAAGTTTTTCTGCACACAGTTTATTGTATACGTTGGACAATTTACCAATACAAGAAGAAGAACTCAAAATCCCCTGCCCCCGCCTTTTTTTTTTTTTTTTTTTCTAGCTGCATGACGAGAAAAAGAAAGAACTGTCAGATATGCTTCATTATATTCAGGTGCACGTCTCGTGACGCTCTATGGACGCATCTTTCAACCCCCGAGCAACATGCCGCCAAACGAGGCAGGCAAACCCAATCGGTTAATACAGTTGGAAATCCAAAGGCAGTTTTCAAGGCCTGTGCTCTCGACAGGATGCGCTCCCTTTAGTGTTCCCCAAAATGGCTAACAGGCTCATTAGGCCGGCTCGGATTCACAGACTACGGCGTTCGTATCATGAATCAGCTTCCGCGGCGAGTTGGACACGAGGCCTATAGTCGAGGCCCAACTGTAGTAAAGTGTTGTGCAAGCTTCGTTTGCAATTAGAAGGGTCGAAAGAGACTCTTTTAATATAATAGGAAAATGTGTTCAGTGTTTGATACGACTCTGATAATAGGAATCGACTTCGGAATGGACGATAATTTCGAGTTTGTCAAGCATACGATTGCGTACATTCAACTGGAGGCGAACGGGCGGGACGAGATAAATGTGCTGACATACGTATTAGTATGTGAAATGGACACGGGGCCAATGTGTGTTCCTTTTGGGCCTAGTAATACAGGCCGGATTCTCATTCCAGGGAACGTCGTTGCCATAGAACGTTTTTCGGGTACTACACAGACTCCGTCGTCTCTCATATCACGAAGCGTGCACAGGGGCATTCAGCTGGTTTCCACTTTTTGGAACACAACCTCATGTAGCTTCTCACTCTCTGTTCTAAACAACTTTGCATAACCATATCCAATGTCGTCAGTTGAGGCCGCACTTGCTTCACGAGATATGAATATAAGCTTTCATCGGCTGAGATTAAACTCGATAGCTTACGTTAGCTGCGGGTCCCCTGCTCACCGGTAGGCCACGGTGTACTACGTCAATTTTTAATGCAGTTTTGCACAATATAGCAGAGTGTGCCCTACCCATCAAGAAAGAGTCGCCAGTGTTTGGCTTTTTGTGCGTTAGGGGTGTACGATAGGGCCAGATTCCAGGCATCCAGGGAGCAGGCTTCGTGGGATGCACCATCCCCGTCTTCGACCTGTCTTGGCGTTCCCAGCCTTCAGTAGACGGACCTTGTGAATCTTGTTGTATGTTGCTGCACTTGTACAACGACTGAAGAAAAACGGTCACAGTCAGAATGAATTTTTCTCTGACACAGTTGACGTGGAAGACACAGCGTCCACTGTTACGGAAGCGGTCGCAGAGACGTCAAGTTTTCAGGTGGCCGCAGGAATCGGATCACGGATAGCGGAACACACCCACGGGTCGTACCTGTTTATCTTTTTAGTGCTGTAGCCCTCACACAAGGCCTCGATGAGGTCACGTCCGTTGGAGTTGTTACAGCCCCGAAGGAAAAACGGGAACATCCCTTCCGGCGCAAATTTAGCGCTGGGATTCGGTTGCGGTTCATTTGCGTAGCAAAGAGAAACTGTTCGTACCGTGAAGCACAGAAACATTTGGATATCGCTGGCAACTGGAATAGCTTTCGACTACGACGGTCTTGATGCTGTCACATTTTTTCATATATCTTGCTAATTAAAATTATCCGATTTTAGTTAATTCGTCATCGAACACTGACGGGATCAGCTAGGAAAGATGTCCGTCAGGCCAGTTATATTACATGTTTTAAATCATACCTGTGGCGCCTGAAAAAAGACGCCTTGTATATATAATTCAAAGCTAGAGGGATAGCAATTTTCGTCTGGTGAACAGAATTGTGTGCATTATCGAGCCAGTGCGAATAATTCCTTTTTCCTCGCTGCGTAGGCTCTATGGTTTACGATTCGAGGTTCCAGGAAGCCAATTGGAATCCGTGGGTGTGTCCGTGGGGGTCTTTCTTCCCAGTACAGAGCGATCTGGAGTCTGAATGAGCGTTGCTGGGATGCCGTTTAATTGAAAATTGCACTTCCCTCAGGACATTCCGTCACGAGCGAAATGACACATTTTCGGTGCATCATACCACGTAAACGAGAAACGAAGTGGCCGAGATAAATGAGTGAAATTAGAAATGGAGTTTGCGCACACGACAAGGTAAATGAGTTGGTGAGGCGCATTAGGGCTCCATTCTTGGACTAAGGTAGGACAGTTCTAAGGAATCGTTCATACAAAATGTCATTCCTAGTGTGCCGGTCCAATGTTCGATTATTGCAATGACCTATTTTTCACGTAGTAAATGAAACGACAGCTGTTTTCGGTCCCATAAATACCTACCACGCCATACGAGAACAAGTTTGTTAAGGCATTTACTGGCTGGGAAATGGTAACCATATAAGGGGTTAATGAAGCGAGTCAGAAAGCCAGTCGAAAGCCAAAGGTATTGATGAACGCATCTCAAAGGGTAGCCGCGAGGAGGACTTGCCCTTGATCCTTGCAGGGCCACAATGGGTGGTCCCTGACTGTGCGAGCAACTCGAGAATGAAATCCGGGAGAGGCGGGGGCGGCGCTTCTTCTTCTT
>JARGYV010116871.1:0-10884 GCA_029532675.1 Ornithodoros moubata | reverse complement strand
AGAGAATTACTGCTAAGTGGAACTGAAATACGCCCAAGATTAGTCTCAGCGTGTACAACACGACTATTTGCATCAAACGATATGTATTCACGCGAATGAATCTCACGGTGTCTGTGTGAAGTATTTGCGTTGTAAAGCATTCTTGCCATTTCTCATATAAGATGTTCAGAACGGGCTACAAAGGGCATTGTGCAAGTACACGGCAATCACTGTTGCAAATTTTATTTCCTCCTGATGTACATGCATAACATTTCAACATAAAACGCTGGCTTTCTCGAAGAGGGTGGTGGTACTTGTTGCATATTGACCCAAACGACCTCACTACTCAATTCTGCAAAGAATGCTATGGATTGCACAGGGCATGTCCATGAAATTAAGATTGAACAACACACATTTCTTTACTGGTTATAGACATTATCTTTTCATCTCACAGTATTCTGGGTTTTAAAAGGCTTACGTTGTTTTACCGTCTCAGTTTTCAATTGCTACGACGGCAGAAACTGACAGGAAATCTGTGGAACACATAATACATGTAGACATATGAACGACGCTGCATAGTGCATTTGACCGAAACAATGAGATGCGTGTTAAATGTCCCACCGCGGAAACAGCACAAACAAGACTGTTTTTGTCATGCTGTACATGTATTGCAGCAGAACATGAGTCCCACCTACAAATGTACATGTGTCCCACAAAGCGCATTGATCAATGTAGCCCAAGGTCGCCTCCTGTGGGCTTTAAAAGGGGAGAGAGACGCTTGCGGAAAAGCTTGCCGTTCGATTACACTCTGAAAGCGTATACTGTTATCATTATGGAAATCTACAAGTGAGTACAGCTTTTCATTGCAAAATGTGTTTATCCCGTATAAAACGTTGGTTGGCCCGTGCACTGTGATCATGTTGCAGAAGTCCCATGATGAAGTGATTGAAGAAGTTAAGAGCGAAATGAATTTATGCATTACGTGTAATTGCTATCGGAAAAAAAAGACAAAAGAAAACGATGAACAAAGCTAAGCTACTATCAGCTAATTTTAGTTCGTTATCCACCGGACAATTGTGCGCTAGACGTAAAATGTATTTTCGGAATCCCTTATTCTTATTTTTCTGTTTTATTATTATTATTTTTTAATATGAAGGACATGTATAAAAATGTGCAATGTGTATAAATATATGTACAAGAAGAACATTGTTACTTGTTTTCATGAGTACGCGAAGCAGCCTGACATCTTCTCTCTCTCCTTTTTTTTTTTTTTTCTTTTTCTAGGTTGCACTTTATATTGACGGTGGGAGCTGTACTGTCTGCTGCCTTGGACCAGTCGTGTGACCCTGTCACCATGTGCCCCCAGGAAACATGTCAAGCTGTCCCTTTGTGTGAGAAGCAGGGTAACAATATATACCAATGTGTGAAGCGTGAAAACTGTGAGATCCCGTGTTACTGTTTTCGACGCTGTGTGGATGATATTGGTACGTACAACGTTTCATGAACTGCGAGCACTTGTACACTTCTCTATGCTTCGAGTGTGCCACTGATTTAAAAATTTTGTAACGGAAGTTTCATGAACGTGAACACAAGTTAAAGCCTTAACTTAACTACTATCCCTTCGCCGACGACGTGTGCATGGGACATTTACTCCGCCTTGATTTCGATAATTTCGCACGTACTTGATTTCAGAGGAATGTCAAAACAGCACGATATGCGCCGTTGTCCTCTGCCTCTTTTATTCGTCCAATGCCACCCATACTGTGATTCATTCACCTGGAAGATGCAACTGCTGCCCAGAACTACTCGGTAAGCTCATATCCGCGCACTGCAGACGAGTAGGAAAAATGCTGCGTCAAGAAGCAGGTAATGAAGGGGCGACCTCTATTAATGCCTCTGCTGAGGTCGCTGCAGTACGCAAGCGCGAATCAGCCATGTGGCACGACAGGCATGCGACATGGAGTGAACACCAAACAGTGCTAAATTATCCATGCGCATCATGTCCGGGCGAATCTGTAAATGTGTTCAATTTTAATAATAATAATAATAAAAAGCGGCAAGGTAGGCATTTTCGCAGCGTATAGGGTTAATATAGATATCACTCAAACAAAGCCACCCTCTGGCAGTAATATTCAACAACACAGCACCAGAGTAAGGATATTTAATGCACGAAATTTTAGCTTTATTTTATTTGTCACTGTGCTTGTGAATGAGCTGCCAATTATTTTTACGCTTTTCTGGTGGTCCAGTTTAGAAAAGCCCGAGAAGTAGCAGTCTGTCATCTCTCACAACATACTAAAGTGTGGAAGAAAATTTTTCATCAATTAGCTTCCAAAATACCTGCAGTCTACAGGGTCAGGCGAGATCCGGTCATCTAGCTGGCATCACTGATTCTCCCTTTAAGTGGGCTTCTTGCAGTACTCATGACCATAAGGTGAAACCTACTTGTAAAATGGCAGGGTCAACCCGCTTACAGTACTTTACTGAGAAACTTCGAAAGGCTCAGTAATTCCTGGAAGCTACCTTACGATAAGAATACCAAAAAGAATATAATGCTACTGGGGAAGACTATTCAAGTCTGACAGTGTTCACACATTATCTCATTCATTCACTGAAACTTGTCCAAATGTATTACATCTCACATACTTCCTTATTTTTTTATTCTACTTTTCACAGACAACTGTCTTCTGCGCCAGATCATTTCTAAGGGATGCGAGAGCTTCTAAAGTAGGCAGCCGTCGTGTGCTTCTGATACAATAAACGCTCATTATATACTGAACAACTAACTCTTCATTGCGTCCTATTTTTATGGCTCGGCGAATATCGTTTTGTCGGATTTGTATGACTAAATATTGTGACTTCTCTGTCTACCTTGCATTTTGTAATCGGGGTGTGGTACTTTGGTGTTGTGGTTGAAGTATCGAAAATTCCTCAACCTTTGCTGTGAAGGAACACGACTACATGGAAACTAATAGTGCTTCGTGGTAAAAGTAAGAAAAAAGATTGGTTTTGGTTTGCGCTCAGACCCAGTACGATAGCCAGCTCTGATACCAGTACTCGGACCCAGTACTGATACCCAGCTCGGTATCAGGTGAGGATCCATAAGATTTCTCTTCTTCGCTACCGTCTGACTCTTTTTTTTTTTTTTTTTTCAAATTTCGGTTTTATGTTCGTTATGTCGGAACTTAGAAAAAGATAAATTACGTACCGTTTGCAAATCACATTCAGATAAAAGTCGAATCTCTCTTCCAGACGTCTTTTCCTTGGCCAACTTTCGCGTGGAGAATGTTTAGCAAATTATCATACGCAACAAGCTTTTTCGAATTCAATTTCAATTTCATGAGATCTGTTTACAGGCCGGGCAGAGTTCCGACGTGTTGTCTGTTCTCTTCGTGGTCAAGCTCAAGCTTCTTTCGGGATAGAATCGTAGTAATACATATATGCAAATTAGGTTTTATATGTAACAATTCAATGATAAAGCGATTTGAACCATGACCCCCCTCCCCAACCCCCTTTTTTCAACTCCGTCGTCTAGAGAGTCGGACAGCAAACCTCCTCTTCCGTCCCCATGCAATTCAACTCCACTGAAGCATAAAAAACGATTAAACTCCGGCGTCGCTTTGGATGCAAGTGTCGCCAAATACTTTGCAGTGAATAACAGGGTGGATCTCACTCACAAATCCCGAGCAGTAAAATCTTGCCAAGTGTGAGGCTCGAGTAATTATGTGAAGCAATTGTGCATTTTCGTAGGAATTATATTAATATACAAACAATATCACATTTTAGTACCTCAATGTTCATGAAAAATGTTAATTTTGATCAATGCCTTAACCCCATATTCTATCAACCTAAACGATCAAGAATGAAACTTGTGTTAGCATCATCAAAATAGCATAAATGCAGGCGAGCTGATGAAAGAATTCCATCTCGAAAGATGCCTGAGCTTGGGCACGAAAACGACTGGACAATACATAAGAGCTCGCTCTCGGCTCTCATATGTTCTCCGTTAATCTTTGTTCCCAAGCTCAGGCTTCTTTCATCATCGAAATATTTGTGGGGGCAAGAATGCCACAAATGTACATGCCAAAGTCACGTCATGCTGTGCGGAAGCAGTTCTGAGACCTAGACGTTCACCTGTGACCCCTCTGTTGTGACACGAGAACATGTTTTACAATCCACAACTCTGTTCGGTGGAGACTGGTAACACTACATATTCCTATTTCATATGCTGTACTTGAGAGCATAGCATAATTGAACTACTCTGCAATGGATACCGTGGAATGCTATATGTTTGAATACTTATGTATGCCACAAGCAAAAAGTAACGTTGACATCAAGCTTCGTGAGGCATTGGAAGTAACTTGACCTGAATATACGACCTCCTGCAACAAGAGAAAGCGAAAAGATGGTTAATGTCACGCACATTCCCGTCACTGTTGCGTCCTCATTTACCACAGCTGCTTTGTGATGCAAGGCCGTGAGGAATACCTCCGATATAAAATAGGTTCTAGCCATTGTATGTCATACATTTTATGGTAGCGGTCATGAGATAGCGCGTTTGGAACATACACACCTTTCTTCAATTTAATGTGCAGCATCACTGCTTCATTTGAAACTTATGACATTTCTATCCTCCTCTATGTAATTCACAGTGCGTAGCGGGTGATACTCCATGTGCACAATACAAATGTAGAAGACAAAAACCTCATTCTTTTGGGTGCTAAACCAACAAGCAACTGTGGAGAGAGCACGTACTGCTAATTTCTTATGAAGGTTTCACCGATTGCCGGTTTCTTGTCAGTTCACATAATAGTTGAATCTGTAAGCCTCCGTGAAGCGGGATTGACACGTGGCTAACTACAACTGCGTCACCGGTTCATCACCTCGTAAGAGATATGGTACAGCAAAGGCGAAAAAAGAAAATTCCAGATTCAGGCATCCTCAACACATCAGCGCTGACAACACACATACCCATGCGGCATGCGTCCACATTGCAGCGCACTGCTATACGCCTTGACAAAGTGCCTTGTCTTAGCTTTCTTCAAAAGTAGGACAACCTTGAAAAATCATATTCACAAACCCTACGGAGCCAACGTAACGCGCACCGATAGAGCCGGATCCGAAAGCCGCGATAGCAGAGGCCGCGCGGCAAACGGATTTTTATATTGGCGTGGTGAACTACGTAGAACCCATAATATAACGACTCAAAGCGATGCATACTTTTTATTTATACACATAATACGAACAGTTTGTGAGGTATAACTGTCCTCCAGTACAAATATTTTCATTTAGAATTCGTGATCACGTGATGCCACTGGACAATAAGATCAGCCGGAGTTGACGTCACACACTGGACCAACCGTGATAGAATTTCTCTAGGAAACTGAATTCTTCGCTCTGCCGTCAGGTGTTCTGCTGTCGATTTAAGGAATAAATTTTTGCGTACGCTATCTGTTCTACGTCTTTTATCACCTGAAATTGTGGATGAGACTCCTCATTTAGTGGTCAGAGCCCCTTTAACAACAATGCAACTTAGACAAGAACTGAGAAGGAGGGCCTTGTTAATTAACATGCATGCCCGTAGCTGCGCCTAGAACTGCGTGCGTGAGCTAGATATATGTGTTCGTATCCATGAGCTCAGTGTGCACGACGAAATTTAGCGTGAAATCACACTGTGAAGCGGAGAAGCGGGTTTGAATTACAGACCAGCCTCTCTACTTTCGCCACTACAAAATACAATACTTTTCTAGTTTTATTTTTAAATACACGCTGTAAGCTCTTCTGAGCATAGGACTCCATCCTAAATCTTTCAGACAAGATGGCTTTATAGTGATCGGTAGGTTCCAACGAGTCTTTTGTTAGGAGCGACGTTTGAGCGAGCACTAAAAATAAGCCCGTAGGGAGCATGAAATAAAATAGGATTTAATAGGAAGATTTCGTGCTGGAGGCTGCACTTCTTCAGGTCATTTGCTACAGTAGCGACAAGTGCTATCGCCAGTGGCTTCGTGAAGGCCTAAAATCGCCGACGCTATAGCTTATCTGGCCGTTTTGTGTTCCGAACCTGCAGATCCCATATCTGGGCAAACTTCAGCGTCTGTAATGTGCGTTGAAGCCCGGTGATCTCACCCACGTTCATCTTCCCGCTGTATAAAATACCGACACATTCGGGAAGGACCCAGATAACCTTCTCGCGTTCTTCGTTCTTGCTTAGTGTTACTTTAGAGTATGAGGTTATATATTTCAGTTGTTTGTTTTATCCCCTAGTATGATTTTAGTTTATCGCAACGTACAGTTACAACCTCGCGTCTTGTACATGTACGATGATTTTTCCTTCAAATGTGGGTGTTGGAGAACTACGTGAGTCACCATCGAATCAGGAAAACGTTTGTGAGAATCTGTGAAGTGCTTAATTTCCTAATGTTAATTTGTTTTGTGTTAATTAGACACATTGTACTGTTTTAATTTGTTTCGTGTCGCTTTATTAGCTTGTCTCGTGCTAA
Source organism: Ornithodoros moubata (assembly GCA_029532675.1). Lineage (NCBI taxonomy): Eukaryota > Metazoa > Arthropoda > Arachnida > Ixodida > Argasidae > Ornithodoros > Ornithodoros moubata. The sequence goes on along the minus strand of JARGYV010116871.1, from coordinate 4,405 downwards.
CCTCTTAATTTGTTTTATTGTTCGCCATTACGGTTTACGATATCGAACACGTGTTCCGGGGTATAACCAGAGGCGATGTTGAAGCCACTTACATCCCCGAGCTCTCCTTATATAAAGGGCACATAAAGATGAACATTCATCGCGATGAAAGAGACCACAGTGCTGGCAAGAGGCCGCGGAAATAATGCCAGTAAAGAAACCGGCTGCGAGGGGCAACCCACTGGGATCATCGAGAGACCCCAGAGTCCCGGGATTACAAGCAATCGCCGTGTTTACGTAAGCACCTTCTTACGTTGAGTACAGATATGACAGTATTACGGTATTGATCGTGACGAGCTGTCGCTTGTCGTACATTGAACAGCCATCGGCATCATCTCCGTTCTGTAATTGCGTGAGTGAAGATTAATAGAAGCATCCTTGAAGCAGCTGATGCACATAAATTGAAACGCATTTTCCGGAGGATGAGCGCGCCCAAACAGAGCACCTTCTGTTCCTGTGTATAGTGACTCGTTTTTTCAAAACACAATGATAGACTATGTTGACGAGGATGTGAGGACTTTCATCGCTCCTTGGTGCGGTACCCTACCCATTTACCGTATTACGTGAAATCAGACAATGAGGATGAGGCTGGGCATGAACGTGATGACCACAGGACAGGCGTTCCATTCGGTGGGTATAGTAAGCTTACCCTGTCGATATGTGCATTTTGCATGTAACATTTTGGTAAAATCATGTGGCTGTGGTGTGTGGTTCGATTCTTTGGCTCGGTTGGTGGGCAATGGTAGATAAATGGATTTCCTTTAACACGCACGTGTCGTATCGTAGAATGATGCGCGTCGTCTGCTGATATATGGGGTGGGTGGACCGTATGACTCGTGCTGTGAAGTTCTGTTTCAGGAGTTAATGGCTGCTTGGGTGCCAAAAAGATGCGGTATGCAGCTTTATTATCGTTATTATTCGCTGTTAGCGACAATGTTAGACAACTGGGACGATGAGCAGCATACATGCATGGACAGATGAAAACGGGGCAGCAGAAAGGAGGCGGAGGAGACTCGGGGTTAATGTGCGTCCTGTGCTGGCTTCACCGAGAATTGTGTCGACATACGTCTGGAAAGTCTGAGAGAAACAAAGGAAAAACTCCAGACAGCACAATTGGTGGTGCGATTGGAACTGAGCACCTCTCAGTCCACAGCATGAATGAGTAAATTGGCCTACCCGGCCATTCCGGTGCGGCATCCACAAAGATAGCAAGATGAAATGTCAGCTGGGATGTTCCGTATAGAGCTTGGTTTTTCTTATTTTTAGAGTTTGGACGAACACAAAATCGGGGTATCTGTTTGTGTATGGTGGATAGTCCCCCCTCGAAGCACTTGAGGTTGAACTGCTGCAGTTAGCTACATGCAGTTGTGTTTTTTTCTTTTCTTATTTTTCCCCCCGGGGCGTGGTGACTATTATCGCGGACATCCGGTATACACATTTTGTATGATAGCAGCAGAATACTAAGTCGGCGAATTTGGTAGCTGAACTAATTCAGTGCCTCCACCACATACGTAACCACCCGTGGTTTGCAAATGCGTTCGATTTCGAAAACTCTTGGTGGCATTCAGCATGCCTTCATAATAATCACGAAAGGACGTGCACTTACTGCTTACCAATAACAGGGCAGCACGTTGTTAATATGCATGGAGCGTTGCCCTCCACGTTTTTCATATCCTATACCAGGCGTCATCGGAGCACAAGTTATTTGTGTGGGCTGAAAGGCATTGTACACTCGTCTCCTTATGTTTGTCCTTCCATCTCGTGATAGAAATGTCAAAACTGAAAACCTTTTCTTCGTTATTTATACCTCATGGCTCACATCTTCAACGAAACATGGGATAGGCAAACGAATCCTTTATCACAAGTGTCCTGATGGACAGAAACGAGCAAATATAAAGTACAGCACTTTCTTCGGTCCGCCGTTCGCCTTCAGTGCTGGTATCAGTTTAAGGTCCGCTTGTTATTCCCGTTATTGGAACAACGCGGATCCGTTAACAACAGATGCACAGCACCAGTGTGAAAGCCGCCTGTATAGGAATCCTCGTTGTCAGTTAGAGGAGGAATCTTGTGGGGCGCTTTTATTGCTCTTCTCGGCGGTTCACACTTGAGCAGGATGTCACGCTGTCAGGCCTGCACGTGTCTGCGTACCGGAAGAGTATGACGCAGTCTACCCCGAGTCTTCGAAGGCGCTCACTGATTTGTCGACCTTCCTGTCAAGGTCGCTTGTTTTGCGCAAAACACGTTTCAGTCATAGCGTCCAATTGACGCATCAGAGGAAGGGAACAGTTTTGAAGCCGACGACTATTCCAGACGATTCTGAACGCTGACACGAACGCAATACTCTCCTCATCATGTCATCATACAGGTGAGCATTAAGGACATTGCGGGAAGTAATGCGCGACATTGTGATTGTTGTTATAGTTTTTGATTGCGCAGAATACGAGGTTGGGGACATAATTTTATTAACATTAGCCTGGTGTTATTTTATTATGTCTTATTATTCATTCTGTACGTATTCTAGGTACTGATTTGCGAAACTCTCATAGCTCGTTGTAAGGGAATGTGTCTTCAGTGTACTCTATATGTATATAAATACATGCATGCAGGGGCTGGACATAATGAATTCGAAGACACCTACTTTCATATAGTCCAGCTGAACCCCTTCTTACAGGCCAGCCGTCAACCATGAACGTATATTTTTAGTCAGCGACCAATGCCATTCCGTCGTTAATGAATGTTACTGGTATGTAAATGGTATATACCTGAGGTGTTCGAGAAATCTGCTTCTTCAGTTTAGGGAAATGATATGTCAGACCTCACAGCGAGGTGGATGATATAGTTGGTCACGTCGTAGTATGCGAAGGCAGGCAAAACATGAACGTACCGAAGTCGCTGCGGTCGAAAGCCAAAGATCGACAGGAGGAACAGACGAGCACTTTGTCAGAACAGTAATATGTCATTCGATTGCTCCAAGCTGTAGTTTCACAGTGCGAATTGCGAGGAATTATCCTTAGTTGAGAGGTTTCTTCTTCTTCTTTTTCTTTTTTTTTTTTTTGTCATGAAGGCACAAGGTACATTAAAACAAACACCACACTTTTTACAGGGCGCATATCCTGCTGCTGATACCTGTAATATCGTTCATTGTCTTGGTCCAATCGTGTGACCCAGTCAACATCTGCTCTGCCGAAAAATGTAAAACTGCTCCACTGTGTCGGTCGGTCCAGGAGCACGAACACAGATGTGTGAAGAACAAAGATGGCGGGAGAACGTGTTATTGCTTCCCTGAATGCGTTCAGAACATCAGTAAGCGCACATTTTGTAGATTTATACTCATTTCCTCGTTTCCGCTTATCAGTATCAGGCGATATTGTACATGGCAACTTCGCTTTATCCCCGTGCACAGTTATAAGGGCTATTGGAACCTTAAGTGATGTGAACACTAACTCCTCAAAGCGTTTCCTAATAGGTTGTCCTAGTAGTTCCAAAGGAATCAAACGAGCTATTCGTTGCTAGCAAGCACGTTGTACTCAAAGACACAGGCGTCGGGTCTCTTTCGCTGGGCCAGCCTTAATGTATTTGTTTATTCTACATTATGCAGGTAGTTCGCAGTTCTAATTTTCCATGCGTGTAACTCTCTGCTTACCTTTCGCACAGTTATCAGAGGTTGTGTCTTTTCGTTTATTGTTCGTTAGCGTGCCTTTCAGTGGCTTATCTTTGTGAGCATATTACGAACCGGCTCTCCTTTCAGGAAGATGCCAAAGGAGTACGATATGTCAAGTTGTTCGTTGTGCTTATTATCCCACCAATGCAACCCATACTCGAGTGGAGCCCACCGGACAGTGCCACTGCTGCGGTGAGCTGCTCGGTAAGTGCATCATTTATCAGGAACAACGTACAGGGACACACGAGAACAATATGTTGTTATCCGTACGGATGGGCAAGTAATGATAAATCGGTATCAGGCGTCGCAAAATATCGGGTTATGAGCCGGTAAATGCGATATTGTGATGCAAGTGTTCCTGCCAGTACTAGGAAGGTTGCTGTCTCACTTTCGAAATATCATCAGTACCTGCACCACACGATTACGTAGTGACAGACCACCGCCTTGCATGGTGTCCAATATCAATTGATCATCTGTGATGCGACTTTCATTGATACATTCTTGTTGTATCTCAAATAGACAAATCCGGACGTCTAGTGATGAATATCTTTCCTCACGCGAAGTCTTTTGTTTCATTCCAGACAACTGTTTGTTGGAACAGCTGATTTCTCAGGGTTGCCGGCGCTTTTAATACACTCATGCAGCGCTCGCTCGTCCGTAATGGAGATATTAAATGGTCATTTCTGCAAAATGTCTGCGACTCTG
>JARGYV010116809.1:0-18340 GCA_029532675.1 Ornithodoros moubata | reverse complement strand
TTTTTTTTTTTTGCCCCGGAGGCGTAGTCAACTTGTGCCGCGTGCACGTTTTCCCGGCGTGGCGCAAAGCCCACAGATTGAAAGCATGTCATCATATCATCATATTGCCTGTGTTTGCATTATTTCTTATTGTGAATATTAGCTCAAAGCTGAATGAGGCGTTTTCTTCAGCTCTTCAGTCTAGAGATGGATGATGCTGAGCAGTACCAGGAGGCAAGTGCAGGGGCTTCTCAGACCTATCCTGTCCAGTGCTCAGCATTGCGTAAAAATGGATTTGTGATGCTGAAGAATAGGCCTTGCCGAATTGTGGAAATGAGCACTTCCAAGACAGGAAAGCATGGCCATGCCAAGGTTAGCTTTCACCTTTGTCTTTCTCTCTAGCTGTGCAAGGCTGGATTACAAGCACCTGTGATGATTTTAAATTTCACGACAGTCTTCCTAAATGCACTGTGAGGAAGTATTTTGTACCTGATTTCTCTGTTTCATTAGTCATTCATTCTATGCAATGATGTATTGGGGTAAAAACACTTACCTTCTTGCTCAGGTGCATCTGGTGGGTCTTGACATTTTCACCAACAAACGGTATGAAGATTTGTGCCCCTCCACCCACAACATTGATGTCCCCAACGTAGGCCGCTCAGACTTCCAGGTAGGTCTAGTCATAGATAGGTCTCGCACTAAGTGCAATTTCATTTAAATCTGTTGCCTGGTGGCTTTTGATAGCACATACTAGCTACTGGGTGCTCGTATAAGTATTGTAGTGTCATTTGCCCAAAAGCTGTGTGCTAAATACAAGCCACAAGCTGCACTGGAGGATGCGGAAGGACTGGTGATGAGTAGGACACAAAATTGCTGACTACATGAACAGCTGTCAGAATCGAAATTGTTTTGTACTGTAAATGCCAGGTACCTTCCTGTCAAATTATTTCATAACTATTTGGGAGTGCCGAAGAGCCAGCAAGTATTTTGTGAACTTCTCCAACAGTATGGATGCAGATGTGCCTTTTCCAGGCTTGTTTCTGAAATTGTACCTGCATTGTGGTGCACATGGCGTACTTTTCCCTGTATAGTCATTAAAATGTGTCAGTCTGTGAATTCTGTAATTCACTGCAACTCTGTCCACAGCTCATTGACATCAGTGATGATGGCTTCGTGACACTGATGAATGACAAGGGCGAAACCCGTGATGACCTCAGAGTTCCAGAAGGCGAATTGGGAACTAAGATACGTGAAGAGTTTGGGAAGGAGGACGTCAACGTTATTGTAAGCGAAGCCAATCCCTCTGACATTGGGTGTGGGCTCACAAGTGTTTTTTTTTTTTTTTTTCCAGGTGACTGTGCTGTCTGCTATTGGAACTGAATCCATTGTTGCTTGCAAGAATGCCAACTAGTGGGGCCACTGGTGTACCCACGCCATAGACAGACAACAAAGGGATGTTACTTGGGAATGAGAGTTACACATCGCACTTGAAATCATGTCACTAGTGTGCTTGTTTTCTTCTTTTTTTTTCTGTAATAATATCTCTCTGAAGTTTGAGACACTTAACGTATGTAACTCTGGAGTGCCTGACAAGTGGTTTTGGCATCTGCAAGACAGTATGTATAAAGAGAAACCGGTCCCAGATGCTTCTGTGTGCAGGGCCTTTTCTAGAAATCTTGCGCATGGTGGCATGTTCTCTCTTCCCCAGATTCTCTCCCGAATGCCATGTTCCAAATAAAGTGCAAGCAACCTGTGCTACTTTCCTGGCTCTTGTGTTGAGTCCAACAAGCTGCTGTGTCATGATTTCACTTCTGTTGGACAACTATGTTGGGATGGATGTTTTATTATCTCGGAATTAAATTTTTATAAATGTACCACACGGAGTCTGCGTAGAGTCTGTGCAAACTGCCAATGGACATCTTGTGGAGCTGCCCTGTACAGCGGTGTAACCTTAGGAGAGTTGGCACACAGATTCTCTGCACCAGGGTTACCTTTTTCCTCTCAAGTTTTCATTCAGAAGTTCCAGTATTCTGTTTCCCTTAATGTTTGCTGAGTAGGAAATCCAAGCAAAAGCTTGTGCTGTCTTCAGAAGTTGTCCTTTGGATTGTATAATATAGTTAGATGTGAGCTATTCAGTTTCCCTTTGATTTTCAGTGTAGGTATAGTAGCTAGGAGAGTGAAACTGCATGACTTCACTTATCTGAGCTGTGAAAATCCTGTGAACCAAGTGTACTGTGGAGAGGAGGGTAAAAGTGAGGGTGGTGCCTCTAGTTGCTTGGCAACCAGTGCAACAAACACAACAGCAACATTGCTGGGAGACCTTGAAGCGCCTGAAGTTTGTACCCTGCAAGGGAACGCTGTGTAAAAACGTGTGTAAGATGTCTGGGACAGTGTCCTCAGTTGAGGGAGAACTCAACTCCATTGTCAAGGAGGTAAGCACCAATGTTTCCTTTTCTCCCTGGAAGAAGGCTGCATTTCAAGCGCTATCTGATTGAGATTTATTTGTGTATTGAAAAAGACAGTAAAATGGGCACTCTGTTTATTACCTGATTAACACTGAAGGTACAACTACGCAAGAGTTCGAAAACAGCCGCTCAATTCACAACACGACAGCCGAGTGGGCCAGGGCATCACTCACTCCTGCTCTAGACTGGAAGGTGGTGGATTCGAATCTCAACGCTGGCTGTGCTGTTGGGGGTTTCCATTCTTATGTCGCCACACAGTTTCCCTTCAAGTCTGCCCAGGATGCACATTAACCCCACTGCTTCCATGTGTTCAGATCCGTACACTGCTCCATTTGCCTTGCAGCACTAGCACACAACAATTAATAGGGGGAAAAAAAGTCTTTAGTAAATCGAACATAATGCATGTGTGTGTTTCTCAATGTTCTCCTGTTTGCAGTACCTCATATACCTTGGCTTGGATGATGTAAGCAAGTACTTCGAAGAGGAATGTCAGAAAAGTAACAGACCTATCCAAGACCGTCTCTGTGGTTCATACCGCAATGAACGAATGCTGAAGATCCAGGTACATCCGATTAATGGTGATTCCGAAGGTGATTTTGCGAATGCTATGCTATTTTAAAACACAGAATGAACTGCTGAGACTGTTCAGTGAAGGAAGACATGCCCAGTTCTTCTCCATGTGGGATGCGTGCGTCTGCACAAATATTGACGACAGCACTGCACGAAGTATGGCGCTGCAGTTAGAGTTCCAACTCCGCGTCCACTTCGCTGTATTTCCCCTGCGTCAATCTGAGGCCGTGGTGAGTAAACTGTGACACGTACTCGTGCCCAGCAGGTACTGTTCAATCGAACATTCCTTACTGCCATTTATAATAGTACCGTTCCAAGCGATATAAAGTCCAGTGAGTTCGAATCTCGAGACTATTTATGATTTTGCTTGTTGTGCTTGGTTGTACATGGTAAATAGATTCCAGAAAACACAACTGCAAAATAAAAAGATGAAGAAGAGAGGGAGAAAAAAAGAAAAAGACCTACGTTGCAGACGTTGCGACCTATGACGTCCTTGAAAGAAACTGTAGGGGAATACTGGTTACATCCATAACACCCAGTCTAAGCACTGTATTCATACTATCACTGCCATATTTTAATACTCTATCAGCAAATTCTTACTGAGTCTTCTCAATTCGCAGCGTAACAGCAACAAAAACAATACAAATTTCAGTTTATAGCAATACCTGTTATAACGATTGAGGCTCGATTCTGTCACTGAATCAGTCGTGGTGCACTCATTCCGATGTTGTTACGGATGAAGCGATTGTGTGAAATGTTTTTTTGTGTGTTCCAGGGTAAAGAAGAGGCGGAAAGTGCGATGTTTCAATTTCAACGATATCTGGAAGCGAGAGGGGCGACCCTTGGTGACACCAAAGAGTTTCTTCTTTACTGCGCTTTGCCGTATCTCCCCAATCCTCAGTCGCATCCCTCCTTCAAAGACATATTCAAGGTTTGTTTTTTACTCTTGCCTGTAGTTGATATACAAATGTGTGTGATGGCGTAAATATAGAGTAATAATTCCGGGCCCTACATCGCACAAGAACAGTGTGCTTGATTAGCTTTGGAATCGAACCTGTAGCTTTTAGAGGTACACTCAAAGCCACAGAGTTGTTCTTTCTTTCCTCTTTTTTTTTTTTTCTCCTACAAGGCACATTTAATGTGGTTGATGATATGTACGAGGCCATTCACATGGTGTTTTAATCAGTTTGAGCTTTTTCATTTCGAAATACTGTGAGAACTCCAAGTATGCCTTTTGATGCTGTGCGTTTAGTAAACATCATGTGGCGCATATGGTGAACGACGACTCATATGATGGCCTTCTTGTGACGGCAACTGTAAGCCACAACAAAGGCTTTCCTTGACCTTTGTGAGACGCGGTGAAATAGCAAAAATAGCGGGCGATAACGGATGAGGAAGCTCCTGCTATCAGGTGCTATTTTTAGACCTTCAGTTGCTTCCCCTCCCCCCTTTTTTTTCACCCTTCCTTCTTCTTTGCGTTGCGAAAAAACGTGGTTTTTCGCAAACGTTTAAGTCAGTGGTGTGCTCGGCTTTTTGACATTGCGACCCTTAAACGACATGTTAACATCTAGCTATAGATACATTTAATTAATTAATGTTGGTTTGTTAATTTAAATCAGTCGTTAATTAACTAGTCAATAGGATGCAATGTAAAATAAGGTAACCATTTTCTAAACACAGCTGCAAACAACATACTAATATATATGTGAAACCCCCACACAATGCCCATGTTAGAAAAAAATTGAAACTTAATGGGTAAAATGCAGGATCTTTGTAAAGTTGATAGAAATAAGAATAAAGAAAATAAAAATAATAAGAAGAAAAGAAAAAAAGAATAAAGAAAAATAATAAAAATAAGAATAAGAAATTTTCACTGTTGCATCTAGTGGCTGTTCAGGGCTGCTTGAAAAGCCTGCTACTTTTATCAGGTGAATAACCAAAGCTGACAGCATTGGAATAAAATACATTTGTATACACACTGATACCCTTAGAGCTTACTCCCCTAATAGTAATTGAGTGCTTCCAAAGGACTTCGGGACACTAGCATCTTCTTTCCTTGCACATCCAACTCTTCCCATAACACCAGTGGAAAATTACAATTTGTTGCCCAGAATATCAGGGTTCCAAATTACACATATCAGGTTATTCTAGTGCACTGTATTTATACTTAGCATGAACCTCACGTACCTATGAGTGTCTGAAAATTACTTTTTGTTGTCTCATTCCCTTCTTAGGACAGCTGGGTAGAGGAGCTCAAAGTTAAGGTCGAGAACTTTGTCAGGGAAGCTCTAATGGATACAAGGCGGAACTTGCAACAGCCGCGGCTTCTCAATCTCTATGTATCCTTACTTGGTGCTATAACAGTGCCAGGTCCCAAGAATGGAAGCCTGTTCTACTTATAGGCACATTATAAACATCTTAGGCATTTATAGAAATCTTATTTCCTTAACCAAATCAAGTACTGTAACGATATGGAACTGAATGGTAAGTCATGTCGAGCTGTTAGTCAGCGCGCAGCCAGCATTATCATCTGGAATTCTCATAGATTTGCGTCAAGAGTTTCGTCAGTTGGAAGTCAGGTATGAAGAGACAGAAATGCAACACATGACACAACACAAGCAGTTCACTAAGCTACAGGTGTGATATGAAACTTCCTGCATTGCTCCATTTTCATAATTTCGTACCACTTTCTTTCTCACAGGAGGACTACAGGAAGCTGACAAACGTAACTGCCGACCTTATTACAGCTGTAGAGTCTGTTGTACGGGGGGATATAGTATGCACCTTTTTTCTTTCGAATGCTAACTTTTCATGCATCCTTTCCATTTCAATAGCACTGATATGACATTTCATCATATCCTCGTAAGATGTACTATTTTACTCTCGCAAAACATTGAACATCTGTGATTTGCTAACCAGCATCAAAAGCAATGAAGCAACAGTCACATGCAGCATTATTCCAACACTCCCATCATTCAAGGTGGACATTGATGAGATCCTGTCGTCGTGTGACAAACATTTTCCGGAAATGTTCCAAGCACCGAGGTCTCACTCCCACCTTTCCATCGATGAAAGCCTCTCACGTGTGCAGCAATTGCGCTCCATTCTCTCTCGGCAAAGCAGGTGAATGTGCGTTGCCACCATGAAAGGTTGAATTTACTCTTTTGCACTCTCTTGCAGTATTGATACAGAAAATCTGCTACAGAAATACAATTACACAAGGATCAAGCAGGACCTGGTGTCTGGAGATATAATACGAAAATGCTTCTTGCTTCAAGCTCTCAGATGGGTATGTCTTTTTAGACGTAGAACTCGGTCTGTACATGGCATCACATTCAAAGTGACCTGTGACAGTCACCTGGTTATCTTTTAGAAAATAACAAAGCCACCAACGTTTGAGAAACGCGATGCTGTCGTGCGTACTTTTGCAGACAATGACCTGCTTGGATTAGAAGAGCAGCAGTCCGAATACTGCGTACGTATGTCTTTGCGGATATGTGTCTAAATGCAAGTCTGTGCCTGTACTTTCAGGATCATCGATTATTTACAACTCTATTTCGTAATTAAGACAACTGCATTTAGTAGATACATGTAAATGTTTCTTCACTACTATAATCTCTTGCAACACCTCTGTAAAATATATTACAGGATCGTATACTGCACATGTTGAGGTCTGCTAATGGTAACCTTCAGCAAACATTTACAAGGTTCTTAAATGCTTTTGCATCATTCAGCAAAGGTAAGGCACTGAAAAAAAGAAACTAAGGAAAAAACAACAAGGTTTGTTTTGTCTTCTAGGTCGTACCTACTTATCCAAAAGCTCGAGGCTCCTCTCGATACTGACGGACTCTCTTGCCAATGGACACTACTTAAGCACTTCGTCTCACGACATGATGCTGGGGACTTTGCAGAAGCTAAGCCTCAGGTATAGATGCAAGCAGAAGCATCTGCAGCCTCACGTTTGCAAACTACGACCATATAACCTTACGGACTATGTCTATTGCATCTCTTTTACAGGAGACCACTGCAGGAATTTATGATCAGTGAAGGAATTCTTGAATGGGTAGTGAAGAGATTAGAAGACATAGATGTACTGACAGATTACAGCTTAGAGTATGCCATAGCTCTCTTCATGAACTTATGCCTTCAGTCGTCAGGTACTACAGCATGTTGTGTCATACTCTCTTTAAAGTTTCCATATTTTTGTTATGCGTGCAGGTAAAGAGCATTGCCTACGAATGGTGCAACCTACATTAGTTGTCTTGAAGAAGTTACTTGTGCTTGGTAATGCTGAGGTAACAATGGACATCTTCAAAAGCATTTAACAAACATTCTGCAGGCTGCTCTTATAATGTTTGACTTTCTATTCAAGATCCTTCCTTATGTTAATGGAGCACTTTACAGCCTTCTCTCCAAGAGGGAGATTAGACAGGCAGCATTAGAAATGGTAAGATGTGCGACCATTTTTACCAGTTTGTCTCATTACTGAGTAAGGAATGAAGAGCGGAGGATGGGTGGATTGATTTCTTATTTATTGTACTCTCAGAAAATAGAGGCAGATTTAAAAGAACTCATCGACGTATCACAGCCTGAGATCAAGAAGCAGGTGGAGTTTGTTCTCAGCAAGCTACTGTCATCTGGTAAAAGAACCATTCGAAGGAGTTAAAAATTTAGCGAAACGCACATGTTCCTAAAGTTGAAGCTGGTGTTCAAAAAGAGAAATTCAGTCATCCAGGGTGGAATTCTTATTGTATGTTTCCTCTAGAGGATTCCAAAGACTCTGTGCACAATTCAAATGAAGCCAGTGACAGTGAGGATGAGGACGATGTAAGATTTTCACGTTGTAACTTCACTGATACTTTGTTAGGCTAACAATATTCTGGCTACAGGAGGAGTCTGAAATCGAACCAGAGATTGATTCAAGGGACCCTGTGCAGGCAATGTCAAATGAAATCAGTGGTGACCACCTTCTCAAACTGTGTTACATAGAAGTAAGAATTTTGGATATTGAGGAAGCTGATTGGAAAGCATAACCAATGGGGTTCAGTGACAGACCCTAAGGAAAACTGTGAAATGCTTAACCATATTGTATTCAACAGGAGAGTCGGCCTCACACAGTGGTACGGCACGGAGGCAGCCCAAGGTACAGTGAAACTGTGCAACAGCCTCCCAAATACAAATTTTGACACAGCTAATCATAAACATGTTCTTCTGGCTAATCGTAACTGTTACGTTCTCGCCTTGTCTGCTTTGTTCTTGGAGGGTGATCGTATCTCCAGTGGGGTCACTGCAACAGAGCAGCTCCCCAAAACCAGCAGATACTTTAAGTGAGGCATCAAATTCCGCAAATGAATCTCTCCCCCAGTCAGACGTTGAAGACAACGGTGAGTGCAAGTTATTAAAACTTCCTTTATAAGGTCTTGCGATATACTTTCTTGTAGCTCCAGTAACAAATGAGAGTGTCAGTAATGAGTATGAAGCTGCGAAAGACTTTCTCCAGGAAGCTATTGGCACTGGAAGGGGTTCAGCAGAAGGTTCATCCGCAGCAAAACCACGAAGAGGACTCAAGTAATTAATTAATCTCTCCTCCGTAATGATCTGCCGCAACGCATTTCATAATGATGCCTTGTATCATTGTTCGTAGCGTTGGGGAGTACAGTATAGCATTTTGCTCTCGGCCTAAAATACCACGTACGCCAGAACCTCCTCCTAAGCCAAGTGCCAGGGTTCGATCAAATGAAAAGAGGAGCCTCAGCAGAGCCGCTGTTAAGAAGAGTCCGACATTTACTATTCGTCCAAAAACAGGTACACATTAAAAATAAAACACAGGGCTCACTTTACAATTATTTTAGAAGCCTGAGGCTGGGCTATTGTGTAACCTCTGGCTGTTGTCTCGATCTTCCAAAAACATATTATGTTCGCCTGCCTCTGGTACCACTTTGTCAACGTTGCACGAACTTTCTCATGACAGGCGAATCACCAAGGTCGGAAATGGAAAAGCAAGCGACTGTTTAGTGAGTACATTGCGGTTACGTGAACTGGGGTTAAAAGTGTCCTGTTTTCAGAAATCTATCAATAACACGGCAAGAGTACACTGGGGGCACGTGCTGTTTACGGATACTTGTGTAAGACTGCCGTGTTCCGAGCTGACTGACTACTCAATGTATACAGGCAATAAAGTACGCTGACACAATTTTGGCCTATGTTTTTCAAAAATAGTCACGTCGCACATCACCTGGGGAAGAGAAAACACATAAAATAAATGCAGTTACAGATGTAAAAGGGGGAACGTGTCTTTACACCGTTACTGACTGCACGTGTCAAGGCTAGGTCTTGCTGTACACATCTTATGATCTTCAACAAAAGACCTTTGTGCTTGTGCGCGCAAACAATGCTGAAGCCTGTACATGTCCACTAAACGTTACAATCATTCCCAGCCACCACTGCTGCCGTTTTTGTTTTGTTTTTTTAAGGCAGAAAATGAGATTAGTCTGGCAACGTTCAAAAACTACTTTTTTTTACCACCGATAGATGTCACTAGCACCCCGTGGCAAGCGTTAGTCATTTCAGGAAGTTGGTTGTGGAACGACGAAGTGCGCAAGCGCATAACCTAATTCTGACGCGGTGACGTTCGCGAGACTGTCTTTGTGTTTCAAGAAGGTTGGAGGAACTCCGGTGTTCTCATAAAGGCGTGTTTCGCCTGGCTCTTGCTATGATGAAAGGACATCTGCATCTGGGTATTCCATGGATTACATGTGGCTGTTACAATTAAAAGATACCACTATGGATTATTGGTTACGTCTTCGTTTGTGCCCCCAATGGATTATTGTTAGGCCGTAGGATTACACGTATCTTGCGGCGGCCATCTTGGCATCTAGAATGCACACACATGCCGAAATTGGATTTGCCTTTTTCTGGGGATTTATGTTTTCTGTTTCGAAGCCTCACCGGCACCAGTGCCAGATATGGATTATGTTAAGCGCACGGCCCCGTCAGGATCACCAACGGTCCAGTATTAGGATATTTTGGTGGTATGAGTTTATTTTGGATTATTCGTCGACCACAGTGCGCCATCGGATTTAAGAGAGCGCACCACGGTAACATATTTGTCGTCTGCATCAATGTTGTCCCTTTTCAGCGTTAGGCTCACGAGGTGTTTTGTTGCTGGGAGATGCTCAGATGGGTGTGGTTCCCTTCGCCATATGTCGAATGTTTTCAGGCATTGTAAACGACCTGCAAGTGCTTGAAGTTTTCTTTTTTTAATCTATTCGTGGCACTGTGTATGGTCTCTTATTCCGCCGTACCAGGAAAACCAAGAACAAATTGCTTGAGCGTTTTGCGATTAGTCGATTTCGGTCACCTAGAAGTGCTCCCGTCATAAACCGTGATTCACGTACGCGTTTCTTTCGTGTGAAGTTTTACTCAGGGTAAAAGCAGTTAAATTCTTGAATTTTCCAGTTTAAGGCGTCATGGTGTTATGTACAGTGTATAATATGGTTGAATCGAAGTTCCGTCGGCGACAGGTAGCCATTTTCTTCTTCCTCCCGACTTCCCAGCTCGATTCTCCTCGCTCCTCTCTCAATGGGGGCGTGCTCAATTGTGTCTCGCTGTTTCCCGCGCGAGCGCACGAGACTGGTGACGTCAAGTTTTTCGCGGCGGAGAAGTTCTGCGTGTAGTGTGGGCCGCGAAGAAAACACACGGTGTATGATATATGTTTGATGGGGCCGTATATACGAGTCCAGCGAAATGATGTCCTGATGTGGCGTGGAATGCAAGATGGTTAGAGAGACTAGACACCTCTGGGTCGGAAATTTACCGGATAACGTGCGAGAAGAAAGGATACGGGAGCATTTCAAACGGTACGTCCTGCTGGTTCGAATTTTGGCGGCCGCTGGCTGCCAAGTGCCATGATGTCGGGCGGTCGCCGTGCGTGTTCGTGCGACAGGGCCTCCTTTGGATTACGGCCTTGTGGCATGTTTCTTGGTGGTTCTACGGTGTTGATCCTTCACACAATGCGGAATCTATTTAAAAGTGGCAAGGATACAGTGCCGTGTATTGTGGGACGGGGGGTAATTCCCCGGTATGTGGTGCCTTGTTTTCAAGAGCCACGAGGTGCCCATCGCTGCAAGCTAGCGACTCTCACCGCTTTTGGTTCGGTCTTTTTTTGTATATTTTATTGATTTGCTTCTGTTTGGTTTTATTATTGCTTGCACTTCATTGAGTTGCGGTTTCGGTCCCGGGTGGTTACGAAGCCGGTGTGATACATGCTTTCATGTTTTTTGTTGTTGTTTGTTCTATATGCCGTAGTGTGCTTTGATCGAGGTTTATTGACAGTGGTGCTTGATCCGCGCAGTATGAATGATTTTACTTTTCACCAGAGCCCAGTACTGTGGTTATGCATACTTCCTTGCCCTCGTTACGGCACATGCTGACAGCTCGCTGTAATCGTTTCTGTAGAATCACTATAACTTCGTAAACAGGGCATCCAGGGAGTGATATGCGTAGTCGTCATGGGGTTTACTAGCCAGCTTGCATTTTATTTGTTTACTGGCGTTTGTACGTTGTTGAGGTGGAACTGCCCCAAGATATCAGGTATCTGAAGTACACCTCTGAGGTTGTAATATGAAATGCTTTCGTGTGACAACGTTTTCTGCTCGCTCTTACGTCTTGCTGGTAGGTCGGCCAGGAGCGAGCGAGCGAGCGAAAAAGTTGTTCACGCACATTCGTATACGGTCCCCGTTTGGGCCTGCCGCTGTTCGCTTGCCCTGTGCCTTCGCGCCTTTTCTCAGACGACCTCGACAACAGTGGTGCCGTCTGCGTTGAGTCGAGTGCTCGTCATTCAGGCCATTGTGGGCCCACTAGTTAGTATTCATAAAAATGTAACATCGGAGACTGTCTCTTATGTGCTCGCGAAAGCTATAATGCTGCACTACGGCACCCCCTGTGCTGCTTGTGATCAGACGCTATTCCGTTATCCTTAGGGGCCAGCAATTATCGGAGATAACAGCACTGTGGCGGACTAAAGCTCGTCTGCTATCTGCGTCTTTCACGTGCTTCGACTGCCCCGGGCGTTGCGCGGTTTCGACTTAGGTTGTCGTTTTTGTACGCTAGTCTAACTCAAGAGTCTAGAAACTGAGGAATACAAAGGAATGTTCATATCGATTGATCGCGAGCGACGGTCGTCGCAAGTATGAGTTGGGGAAAAAGTTTTATGAAGTTTATTCACTGAAGTGTCGACGGCAAAATAAAACTGGTGGTCTGTACGTGATTTCCAGCTGGTGCATCGGGAGCGTAGAGGTGATAGGATTTCATAAAGAGCATGAGACGTGAAATATAAGGAATGGGTCAAAAATTCAATTACTTTAGTGACTATATGGCGGGGGTGACGTTCTGGTATAACATTCTTTTCAAACGTTCTGTTTCGTTCAGCCTTTCGAACTGCTTATGGATGTTTATATATATGTATTATGTATGTACCATTTTAAGACAAGAATTTGACCTTCCTGCCTGTGTCGGATAAAACAGGAACGTTTGTGCGATTGGACGCAAACACAACTCTCAGACAGGATTGTAGCGACCCGTACTTCAATGTGAGGCCGATCATTATGCGAAATGATAGCGCTGAAATTGCTATGCTATAACTATGCCGAGAACGCATTGTTGGCGAGTTTATTTCATAAATGATGAAATGTGGTTGAAATGAGGCACTACATAGTGCACGTCGAAATGCGATAGCGTTTGCTGGGCTTGTATACTTCCGTGCTTTGCCCGTCCCTTATGCCTGCCCGGCTTTTCTTCGTCTGCCATTCGAACCAGGCGTATCTTTACCAGAACAAAGATCAGTATTTCCTTTGTATTCGTGCATAGTCTTTTCGGGAGGCTTTTCTGGCCTCAGTTTGGTAGGTTTTATTTCTACGCAGTGAGCTGGCGACATTCAGCATCATGTGATGCAAACGGAGATTCCATCTCTGTGCTATATATACGCAGGAAACTTGGAGGAAAGTGCAGCTTCGGGCAAGTCGTTTCTTTGGCTCCCTCGGGACGGACTCACGAGAGAATAATGGGAAGGGGAAATTGCTGAGGAGGGGGAGAGGCAGGTCGTTTTTACTTTTCGCCCCCCTTGCCTCCTGCATGTTTGATGGATTGCAGGACCCGAAAGGATCGATTCTTTTCTCGGGCCAACTCCTCTCCCTCGATTTTTTCCTCTCTCATTCTCTGTGGACTTTAGTGCTTCTGTGTCCCTAAGCGTGTTTTCGGAGCGCGCGTCGTGTGGAATATGAAGGGATTCTCTTTTTCTCTGCTTAGCCATATCTGACGTAACAGCTCGTGATTGTTTCCGTCCAAGTTGTCTTCCTGTGCTGGTAATCATGCGGATTGAAGCGCGAGTTTAGACCAGATATCATCTGGCAGTGAGGAGACCGGTTTTTCTCTTTACGTCATCGAAATATGCTTTAGCCAGACATTCGTTTGAAGTAAGCCCGTCGCGTCACGAGCTCTCGTCCGAATATCTCTCCATAAAGTTTCGCCCATCTCATCACGACAGATGCATCCAGTTCATTGTCCACGAATGCTTTGGTCTCCTAAATTTACTGGTGCGCCCTAAGGGTGGCTTTTCAATGGCTTCCGTTGACGCCTCTTCTGTACGTTGCAAAAAGACGATGTTTATGGTACTCCCAGGACTGTTTTCCTTGAACGGTAGCCAAGTGAGTCTCCCTTTTGGGGCCTCGCTCTTGCTGCCTTTCATAAGGGCACGCTCGGGTCTTATACGATTTCCCTTTTGTCACCAGAAGCAGGAAGTTCAGTTCAGGCTTCTTCTCGCTGCCCGGCTTCTCTGCGCGTCGTTACATGTTTGGTTGTCTTGCACTACATTCAGTCCTGTTGCGTAATCGTCCTAGAAAGAGCCACGTGTATAGCCAGACGCCCTTCGAACGCTGTCGTCTGTGAGTTGGCGACGCCATCTTGGTCGCTCACAGCCGTCCCCCCGTCAGGATTCCCCATCGATTTCCTGTGCTCGCTCGTTCTGGCAGCGCATGCATATGAAGGTTCCCGAGGAAAAGGACGCCAAATCGCGCCTGTTTCCGTTGGCGAATAACAAAGGCCACTATATTTATCTCGGCAGTCGTGCGCCTGGCTTTTGTCTTAGCGGTCAGGAGTGTGCAGTCCATCTTGCGTTATTGTTGGACTGGGCTCAGCGAAGTTTTAAAAAGGAGACGTCGTAAACACGCTTGTTTCGAAAGAAGGCAACGTTACCGCAAGATGGTAGTGGAATGGGACACCACCACCACCAGTGCTGTCTGTACATCACTATACCGCAAGCTACTTTGGTAGCCGGATTAAGTATGCCATTTTGATGTGTACTCAGAAAAGGCAGTACCATATTTTCCACACGCTGAAGTGATGTGCATTATAATGCCCGTTTCTGGTGGTAAAACTTTTATCTCCTGTCTATATAGACTCTGCCAATTTCTGTCCTGTGTGGACTGTGCAGAAAAACTTGTCACTTTGCGTAACCCAACCTTGTGAAACTGGTTTGGCTCTGATTTTCGTTCTGTTGCTCTTTTTACCTCATCGGTCAGTCTCAGTGTATACAAAGGCCTCTGGTTCCAGGGTCGTCGCCAAGTTCGCGAAAATTGTTACCTGGAAATTCGGCAATGGACACTTTCCTCCGGACAACGCTTCGGTTCATGTGTCCATCCCTGTGCGATCTGTTAGTAGTAGAGCAACAGCGAGGCCATTGATTCTTTCGTTTGCTGTTGTCCTGAAACAGGTCATAAGGTCACCTGTTCGTGTAGTTTGGAAACCTGCCTTCTTTCGGTCCCGCTTGTACTCTGCTATCTTTCGGGCCAATGCCCCGACAGTTCTTTTGTTATGTGACGGTCCCTAGCGTTCCTCATAAAGAGACTTATGTCTGGTATTCTTTGGCACAAAGGCCCACAGAGGTGGATTGGGGGGATTTCGTTTTCTGTTCCTCGGGTTGGTGTCCCGACCTCCTCACGAGGTCATGCGTGTCTTTGGTGGGGGAGAAAGTAAAGTTGAGGGGGGCGTCTTTTATTAGAGCATGTCGGGTGGTGCCCGTGCGTTTACTTGGCGGGAGGCGATTTCTGCGTTCCTTACGTGTTCGGAATCGAACGGTGGACTCGTTGCGTCGGTCAGACCTTGATGGGCTTCTTTAATCGGCCCGCTTTACGTCGGCCACAGTGGCGGCTTACATATATGGCCCCTACGAGGAGCCGTGAGAGTTCCGTTGGTGCGTGCACCTGCGCTGCTGTCCTTGGACGCCAGGAAGCAGGAACCGCGACAGGTGGTGGGAAACATTATCCCCTCTTTTTTCCTTACATGGTTTCCTGCGGATGGACGTAATGACAAGGACTGTGTGACCACACAGTTTCGAGCAGTGTCTTCCACGCGAAATGAGGAAGTTGGCTTTTCTACAATGCGGTATTTCACTTTGGCGTCCCTTTTGTGGGGAAGGCCACTTGAGGGTACAAGTATTCTATGTGGGGAAGGAAGAGCTTACAACTGTTATTCATCAGCGTGCCAGTGGCTTTGGTGGTCTTAGATGGCAGACACGATGGACGATGGACCAGATTCCTCTCTGTGTTACCGATATAAATCGTGTCTCGGAACACGTCATGAGGAAGACGTTACGTATCAGTTGCGGACAAGCTTTTCTCGCACCTTCTTCCTTGTCACCGTCAGGAGGTCCTTCCTTCCGAATTTCTGTTCCGCTACTAGCACTGCTCTCTTTCTCGAGTTTACTTCATCGCAGAAAGCCGTGGCCAGTCTCATATACATACTCTGTGCTTCTAAGGACCTAATGACATGTAACGTGGGCTCAGGGGGAAAGCCGGTAAAGAGAATGCGGAGGATGGCAATTCCGTTTTCTTCTTCTTTTCTGTTGCTAACGTCTATCTGTGGCTTTTGTCTACGCACTTGATACTGTGGGGACATAATTCAGTCGCGATGACTGTTCAGAAGGATGATGTGCAACTCACCTTGCGGGATATTTGGACAATGTCTTCTGGGCATAGCTAGGAGGTGGTGAAGAAACAAGCTGATCTGGTAGATCGTGGCTGGTTTCCCTGAACGGGGACTCTATAGTCATGGGGTGAAAATCGGTGTGATGACGACATGAACTCACGTGATATGTTTTTGGCGCCCTATGTCGACGTCGATCTCCTTTTCCACGCTTTCGTGCTGTGAGAATGGAGCCAAGGCAAGAGTAAGTCCCCTGTCGATTCACCCCTGAAAGTTTTGCGTCGGCGATTAGCTTTCCTGGCCGCGTTACGAGGCACGAAATAATAGGGCGAAAAAAAGAAAGCGCTCCCAGGGCCGTTCGTTCCTTTGTAGTGAATGTTCATCGATCGGACCCCCTCCCTTTCGTGCCCACGTGGAAACGTTTATATATCCGCGGCTCGAACGAGCGAACTGGTGCCTCTGCTGCTGCCGTCGTCCTTTTTTCAGCGCACATTGTATGAGTAAAAGAGAGATAGAGAATCGTTCGTTTGGTTAGCTGGAGTGAACAGTCCAAGTTGGTCGCCGCTACCACGGCTTTTCAGTGTTCGCGTCATTCTCTTCCCTCCGCCGTCGTGCCGCTGCCTGAGCCTTGGAACGAGATTGCGTCCCTGGAAAATTTAATGAAAGTGCGTGGTGGACTTGCCCGCTCCCGAGGGGTGCGGAGGTCGAAGCCGCGCACTGGATGCGCGCGGGAGGGGTGCGGGAAAGAAGCGAATGCGTCGAGGGGGTGCCGCGTGGTCACGGAGGGCTCAGCCTGCTCGCATGAGTTGCTTCTTCGTGGAAATCTTAAATTAGAATCGGGAAATGTGGCGGAATCGAGTCGTGGGTGGACGGTTTCTTCGTGGGAACGAATCTTCAAAGCCAAAAGCACACCGTTGGGTGGTTCCTGTTTTAGTAGAGGCTTGGATCGGCAGCGGAATTGTTAATGCCATACCCTGCGGTTGGGTGCGACAAACTAACACACGGCCTGCAGATTTGGTGCAGTGAGACAGAGTATTGGTAGTAGAAGGCTGGATATTCTTGAGGTCGGGGACCGCTGTGGACTCCATGTAGAAGTGGATCCCCCTCCCATCTCTGTTTCTTACCATTATCTGGCAGATCGAGGTAATGTGTTCTGATCTGCAGAAGCGAATCTCGCAAATTTCAACGCAAAAAAAAAAAAAAGAAGTCACCGTGAAGCTGTCTTTGTTGTGTCGTTTGTTTTCGACGCAGTCGGGAGTCGCTAGCGGGAAACTACTGAACGTCTGAGTGCGGTAACTGTTCCGACATTTTCATGGCTCGCGTGAACTGTTTCGCAAAATCGTCTTCTTTTCACAAAGTGATCCGTTGCGGCATGGAGCAAGCCGTCCATCGTTGAAAGTGTTGTTCCGAAGTATTAAGAATTTTCAATACAAGAAAATTATTCTGAAGCAGCCGAAGGGATTCACGAAAAACGCATTTCGTGCTGCGTCTATGGCACGCCAAGATCCTAGATTGGTGCTGGACTGGCATGTTGGAAAGGACAGTGTATGCGAAGGTTCTAAGGCCAAGAGATTCTTCACCTGTGTGGTGGAGTTCTGCAGGACGCACGATCTGCGCATCTTGCAATCTCACTATGAGGGAGGCTCCATTGTCATCGTTTTACAACGAGAAGGGCTGGGCAGCCGAATAAAATCCCATCATGCGGCACTACGTTTCGCAATAGAGCGGTAGCCTTGTTAAAGTCATGTAATATACATTAACATGACAAGATCGCTGAACACATGTGAGAACTCGGCAATACTTTGTTTGGATAAGTGTGTGCCCCCTTTTGGGAAATTTCTCTTCGTCCAGCGTTGTCCAGTTTGATGACAGAGTGAGTGAATAGAGTTTTGCTCTCATTGCTTGACTGTGGCTCAGCGCCCAAGATTTCCAGGTATGCAGATGATTGCTTGGTTGTGGCCAGAGCTCTTAGGAACGTGCTACCTTGTTCTCCAATAGATGGTAATTGCGGGGTTCACTCGTGTTTGCCGACAGGTTAGGCTGTTGGGCCTGCAAGGTCTTGCTTCTTCTGTGCATGGGCAATAGTTTATTATTTCTAGAAGGAATAATTTATGTCTCAACCTTCGTTTACGTTCGTCAACGCGACAGTCCTGCCTTCTTTTACTCCTGTGGTCGTTTGTTGTAGCGCTGAAGCAAAACGTCTCATGCCGAAAGCCGCAAATATTTTGCACAGAGTCTATGATTCTTCTGCCAAGTCTGGGCCAAGCTACAATCATGGTCGCATTGTGGATTGGCTGAGACTACAATACGAACGCAAAGGTTGACAGTCAGGTGTCTACGGTTGAGCT
>JARGYV010116748.1:0-13417 GCA_029532675.1 Ornithodoros moubata | reverse complement strand
GTTGACTACGACTTCGCAGCCAGTGGATCGGATGATGAGACGCCGCTCGTATGTCGTTTAAGACCCAAGATAAGGAACCACCTTTTCTTCCCCAATCTGGTGGCATCTGTTTCCATCCGCCGCTTCTTCCAGTCCCGGTACCCCATACGAGATGTTTGGTGACCTTCCTTATTCCTTTTGTGAAGTACCGCTGGGCAGGCCTTATGTTGTTTGAGACGCGACTCCGCACGCAATCTTGCTACAAGGACGAAGTAATGCGGTGGAGAAGGCTGCTAAGATACCCGGGAATGGCTTTCAAGCCCACCCAGTGTGCGCCAGTGTTGCTGAACGAAGTTATTCTTGCTACAACCATGCAGCACTCATTCTGCAAAAAGTGCTATTGGGGCTTTGTGGCACTAAGCATGATGCTTATGAAGAAAACAACTTGTATGGTTTATTTCTCATAAGATGGAAGATGAACAAGATACTTCTAGAGCACTGCATTCTGGATTACTAACTGTACATGGAAGCCCCACAATTAGCACAGTCTTGAAATTTTACTGTGAAATTAACATTACAACTGAACTGAATTGAATACTACACTACAGATAGGCAGTCAACAGACATTGCTGAAGCAAACACCCCACCATGTATTTCACAACATTCTATTTGTTTTATCTGGCTTGTAGCCATACCCCTATGAGAGAGCTTCCAATACATGCATACATCATGAACATCCTAAGTGAGTTGGAACGGGCTCACAGACAGTTTTTGCCCACGTCAATTACGCACATACATTACTACAGAAGTTTCTCCACTGGAGTATGAAAACAGTAAACACTTCCACTGAATACAACAAAGCATAACTCTCCTTGCTTTCCCAAAAGCTTACCACAATGTGGCCTATTACAAGACAACTTAGAAAANAAAAAAAAAAAAAAAAAAAAGGAAACGAGAGAGAGGTAGGGGGATGTGAGAGTGACTTTCAAGTCACAAATACAGCCAGCATGAATTCCTTGATCAAACAGTCCAAGGCTAGCTTTGATGACGATACGAGCTGTATCTTCCCTGGCTGCTGCCTCTGTAGTGATTCTGTTGCTGGCGGTACTGAGGAAGGCGGCGTTTGGCTTTTCGTGGTGTGGCTGCCAATTGTGCTGCGTTCCGTTTCATCTGCAGCACGACAAATACAGTCAGTTTAAAAGCCTCCTTTGTTTCAAGGCCAAGAAGACAACACAAGTGGTTGGGATTACCTCCTGCACCACCTCTTGTTCCTGTCCGAAAATTTGCCCGTACGAAAGGTCATTTGGAAGCGTAGAATCCAAAGCGTTCTCCTGCTGCCGTCCACCAGCTACGTGGCAATTTTCGGCCAACCTCTCCTTTTCCACTGTGGTATAGCAATCTACTGTCCTACAAGATAATGGTAGAAAGTACGACTGATGAGATGCAAACGATTGGTTATATTCACACACCTCTTTGGCAACGGCAGGCCCAGAGAGATAGCAACATGTGTGAGGAGCAAGTTGACAGAAAGGCGGACGGCCAGAGGAGTCCAGTGGATGCCATCTTCTGCCCTCAAGTCGAGCAGCATACGCAAGTGGTAATGGAGGTCCAGGACATCTATTCCATATCTCCCTGCCAGCTGCAGTAGACATTACACCCAGTTCCCTTACCAAAGACAGCGTGAATGGTCTACGTACCTCTGAACAAAATGCATTGGCTTCCAGCACATGAAAACGCAGTGAATACTGGAGGAACTCCAGCTGGGGGATGAGGAACCCGCCTTTAACCTCTACAGCAATGGGAGCTGCTGTCAGCCAGATCTGCAAGGTGCGACTGGGCAGCCTTGCTGTCAGCTCTTTGAACAGTTTCCACAGGTTCTTCTTGTACTCTTCAACTCCGTTTGGACCCCATCTAGGAATACAGCGCAAAAAGTTTGCAATATGCTACCCTAGTCACTCCCTGAAAATCAATATGCACAAGTTGTTCATAATAGCTGTAAAACGTACCGAGTGATATCCCAGAGACAAGAACTAACAACTACGATGTCGGGGGGGTCAAGCTCCATCCTTCGCAAAATTCCTACCACGTAGTCATTATACACACGAGTCAGGAAATAGAAAGAGATGCTAACATCTTCTGTCTGGAACACTCTTTCTTCTCTGTAGTCCCGACCATTGTGCTTCTTCCCGTGGCAGACGAGAGAGTCACTCATGAAACTTTCTTCCATCTACGATTCCAATGACAAATGTAGTTTCGCAAACGCGAACACACGCATTGCCGCAACTGTACTAAAACTTGCCTTTATTTTTAGCGCTTTCCCACTGATGATATGATTACCGTGGTATAAAGTCACAAGGTCTTTGTACATGGCCCGGACATCTAAAAGGAACATGAAGCGTTTGAACGGGCCGTAAACCATTGCTGCGCCGAAACCTCATGAAGTTACATGCGTACGCGCTTGACGATAACATAATTCTCACTCGAACACCCCATGAGTGCTACTTTCTTGTTCCGTAGCAATGTTTGAACATCCTCGGCAAGGAACACGTCTGGCATCTTGAACTTCTTCGGCACAACCAAAAGCGTTCCTAAAAAACACATGTCGTCGTTTTGCAGATGTCGCTATTTCCAGGGTTTACAACGGTTTTCAAGGAGGAATGAAGCTGATTTACCTTTACGTCCCTCAGATATTTAAAGATGTTGATCACTCGTGGGGTAGTTACACAGCACCATGCGTCCGGCCAGGCGCTGGTACCGTGCAGCAAATGGGGATAGATAACGTAAAACGCACGTGCACATGCGCAAACTGTCAAGACGTCTCCGTAAAATGGGGATATGGCCAAGAGCGTTTAAACAACATAATTCGTAGCTTTTGTGCTTCTTAAGTCAATGACCAGTAATATTAGAAATAGCATTCTCATTTTATGCTTGCCGAGATCGCAAATAAACTAGATGCTTCGTGCTAATTTCAATAGGGCGCCTTACAGCAGTTTCGATATCAGGCAGACATGTGCGCATGTACAAACCCGTGGGTACAACTTACATACTTAGTGGGCGTACTACATTGTATCTCCTTCTCTTAAGGAAGTTGTGAGTTGATAAAACGTCCGTTTTATTGACAACTGGTATATCACGGTCCTCGTGTAATATTTATTCATTTGTTAGCTGCTAGCGCCACTACCGTCGAGCAGGGCCTTAGTCTTCATGCCATCTTGATGACCAAGGCTCCAGTCACGTGACGTGAGAGATCCTGACGTCAAATCACCCCATCGTTTAAGCTCCATTCATTGGCCCATGTCTCGTGGCCTCAGTTGGTTCATGTAAACGTTGTAAATACGGGAATCATGAAATGGCAGAAGTGGTGAATATTGATTGGAATTGTAGTGGTTCCTCGGAGTTTTCGGGCTCGGAGAATACTGTAAATAGCGAGATGGACTCCACAGCGCCATCGGACATCGATGGTGAGTCCAGCAAGTGACTGTCTCAAAAGTTATTTGCACTTTCCGCGCAAAGCGAGCACACCCTTGCTTCGAGTGCCGCTCAAAGAAATACATAGCAAATAATGCATGCCACATAAGCGTGTATGTTGGCTTTGTGAATTCGATGCTGCTTATTAGTGGCAGCCAGTTGTTAATGTTAAACGGGTGTTCCGTCAGGAGCACCTAGGTACACAACATACAGTCACTACATGCTGGTTTAAATAAACTTGTTAAAAAGTTTTCGATACAAAATGGAAAAGAGAATGCAGCACCATGGAGGTTTTTTTTTTATGAAGGTACTGTCTGTCAAGGCGGTCGTTACTGAGCTGTCAGAGGAGAAAGCAATGGAGATTTGTGTTCTGAGGCACCAATACATGGAAATGGGGATGAAATACACAAATCAGCCTCATAACACTGAAAGAAGGAAGTCACTGAAATAATTATCAAGCCGCAGAATAATTGAACCCACATAATATAGCTTAGCTCAACAGTAGAGCCCCGAAACGGCAGTTGAGAGGATGTCGGTTCAAGTCTTCCAGCTGGCTAGCTTTTCCAATGGCCTCCCCCTTGCATCAGTGGACAACAGCCTAACAGCCGGAAATACCTGTAAGGTTGCCAGAGAAGTTAGAACATCATGGTAGAACCACGCCATCTCTGGTTTTCAAAGCTCCAATAGTTCCAAAGAGCAAAACCCTTTAAATATTTGTGCTGTTAGTCTCTTCTTTTGATTGCTGTTGTCTGTATTTAGCGTTTGGCAAGGTTCTACAAGTCATGGTTGGCTTGCACTGCTTATCATTATTGTTGCAGATGTCCTGAATCTGATGACGGAGTCCGGGATTGGAACGTCAGAGTTTTTCGACAGTGACATTTTTGGGACACTGCCCATGCTGCAGGATGACCCTGCACTAATGGGTATCAAAGAAGAAGATCTAGACTTGGAATTTCTTGGGGGTGGTGCAGGCTCGCCTGCATCACTTGATGCAACAGTGGGGCCACTGGCAACAGCATCAACCCCTGTCACTCAGGCGACTACTCTAGAGTACTTCACAACGGATAGCTTGCCAGCACAAGTCGTCCAGATTCCAGCTAGCATTGCTGAACAAAAATTACCACCTAGAAGAGTTGCAGTACAACCTCAAAAGGTGCACTTGTCCATTATACAATGCCCCTTTATCTGAGCAAAGCATATCACATCTAAGCATAAGACCGTGCCATTTTTTGAGGTTACATTCTTGTTACATTCCTGACACTCCAGATATGGAATTCTAGGTCTTGTCAGTGCATAGAAGTATGCTTCATACTGTCCCAACTACAACTACTGTCTGCCCACTGTTGCTCCGTTGTCAAGACCCCGTATATAACTTGTCATGGACAACTAAAAGTAAATAGCTGTACTAATATTCTGCAGTTCCAGCTGCATGCAGCGCCGCAGGTATCCGCAGTACGACCCATTCAAAAGGTGACTGTGGTGCGACCGTTGTCGCACCAGCAAGGGGTGGTGACTGCACGGCCGTTGCAGCAGCAGCAGCAACAAGCTTTGCCACAGGTGCAGCCCGTGCAGCCGCAGAGGCCCATCCAAGCTGCTGCCGCAGTGCAGGCTCCTTCGGTAGTGGAACTCCTTGCAGCACTCAAAGAACAGCAGAATCAGCAGCAGCAGCGGATCAGCCGTCTCTCCCAACTTCCCACTCAAAAGGTGCAGCAGGTCAGTGAAAACAATGTTTGGGGGATCTTTCTTCAAAGATAAGTTGGACCACTGTGGGTCTGGCCAGCCCAACTACTCTCCTTACTGTCCATACTTGAGGACAAGTTGTCTTTGTGGCCATCCCTTGTTGTGAACTGTTACAAGTTGCAGTTGTACCAGTCACTTACTGGAATTCTGTTACTCCACCAGATGCTTCTTCAGCAGCTGGTTAAGGACAGCTCCCCGGGGATAGTTACATACACACCCCTTCAGCACACCCCTACGGTTGTGGCCGCAACAGCTACTGCACCCCAGAGTCCTATCTTAGCGACCACGGGCATCCCCTTGGTGCTGGACACAGACGAACTGAGCAGGTGGGCATGATAATGTTAGTCCTTGCCTTTGGAGAGACTTACTCTTGTTCTCCGCTTTGTACACATCCCAGGGTGGTGACGGTGAAGTCTCCAAACAAGGGTGAAAAGCGCAATGCACACAATGCCATTGAGAGGCGATACCGCAGCAGTATCAACGACAAGATCATTGAGCTGAAGAACATTGTCGTTGGCACTGAGGCCAAGGTAGGCTTCTGGTCATTGGAGTTGCTTGAGCTTTGTGACTACCCACATCCTTGTACTCCACTTCAACCTACCCCCACTACCACCATATTGACTATTTTTCAAGTTTTACGTTGCAAGCTAAAACTATGTAAAGTGAAGGGGACAGTAGCTTTTACCGCAAGTTGTTGTGCTCTTTCAAGTTCAGGATTTTAGACTTTTTTTTTTTTTTTGTCTAGTTTTGCTCCTGATTTTTCGTGAAAAGGCACATAATTAAAACTCAGTGCAAAAAGGGTTTATGCAGTCTCTGTAGTTAACTGTACATTTCATTTTTGATTTCTGTAAGCAAGCCTACAAGCTGCAAAGAGAAAAATCATTCTGTGCAGGCAGGGTAGCCGTTCACGTAAAGAGAGAGCATTCTATCTGCTCTGTGTGTTTCAACTCTGTCTTTGGTGTATGAATGTGTTGAATTAAACTTCATATTAATGCATACTAAACTCTCATTGATCTTGCAACCTTTTCAATTGGTTCTTCTGTTCCTGTTTTATATTACAAGAATATTTCCCTAAAAGCTTAGACCCTAAGCACAAGATCTTACCCTACTCGGCACCCCTTGCTCTGCAGCCCAACTATTGATAATTTCAACAGCGTCAAACCCACGTGCTATCATTTAACTTTTTCAACTTACTTCAGCTGAACAAGTCTGCCGTACTGCGGAAAGCCATCGACTACATCCGCTATGTGCAGAATGCAAATGCCAAACTGAAACAAGAAAACCTGGCACTTAAAATGGCCTTCCAGCGCAAATGTAAGTGCTGCACTTGCTCAGAACCTTTCACATCTGTGTGGGTGCTAACCGGGGCACTATTCTAAACCCAGACCCTGGTGAGGTTCTCATCGAGCAGCAGCAACAGCAGCAGCAGTCGCCTGCTGAGCAGGAACCAGAAGAAATGACTCCACCCTCGTCTGATGCAAGCTCACCGGACCACAGCGGAGGCGACGACATGTCGGAGCCTCCGTCGCCACCGCAGAGTCCGCTGGAGGCCAAGGGAGCTTTCTTGGCCCAGGGGGCCATGATGCACACCACGAGGGTGGCCCTGTGCATGTTTGCGTTTGCATTTTTTGCATTCAATCCGGTAGGGAAAGTTTTCAATGGCGGAAATGTGGAGGGCAGCAGCCCTGCACTTGCAACC
Source organism: Ornithodoros moubata (assembly GCA_029532675.1). Classification (NCBI taxonomy): domain Eukaryota; kingdom Metazoa; phylum Arthropoda; class Arachnida; order Ixodida; family Argasidae; genus Ornithodoros; species Ornithodoros moubata. The sequence goes on along the minus strand of JARGYV010116748.1, from coordinate 6,531 downwards.
TCCCACCACGCCGGAGGACGTAACATCTTGTCGGACGGTAGTGAGTTTGCAAGCGGTAAGCTCGCGATACGAGGCATAACTCGACTGAGTTTGATGAAAGTATTGGTGTTTTCCTACTAGTGCCGTGGTGGGGATTTTTGCGGACTCCAGCTATGGGTTGGGTGGTAAACTTCTTCCTTGCCATGGTTGTTTTTGCGAAGCTTTTTGTCTTCGGGGACTCGTTTGTGAAGCCCGGGTCCAAGGTGTGTACAACTTTCTGGAGACATCGCAAGCAAGCAGATTTTGATCTGGCAAGGGTAAGCTGCTGTTTGCAGATTAAAGGGAACAGGGTTTTAGTCCCTGACGAGTTTAGGCTTGTTTCTTCAGGGTAATCGTGAAGCTGCCGCTAAAAACCTCTTGCTATGCTTGACTGCCCTGGGACACCCTCCACCAGCATCGTTCGTGGAAACGGCCTGCTCAGTCGCGTGGCAGATGCTTCGCCAGGCACTTCACTGGGCTGTGGTGGGGCTCGTGGTTGCTCGCAGGGCTGCCGGTGGGCCCAAATTGTCCAGCAGTGAGCGCCGGCGTGCTGCTGCTGACCTGGCACTGGTACACCACCAGCTTAATCAGCTGCACATGCTCGGTAAGTGCTTTACAGCTGTTGTTACCTTTGTACCAAGTGAAGTGGCCAAGAGAATAGTGTATAAATGGTGGTATTCAAAGTACATTCTTCGCTTTGTGTTTTAGTAAATATGGTATCTTTTTTTGGGTGTAACTGTTTCTTTATCGTGTGCCATTGCTTATGCCAGGGTTTGTGCCTGAGTGGAGTCCATGGCAAGGTTTGGCCCAGGCTTTGGCAGCTCTCAACTGGGCTCAGGTGGCAGGTCGCGGGTCTTTGACCCCGGAGACATTGGCCGAAGTGCATGTTGCAGCAGCATTGAGGCTACTTCAGTGCTTTTCCTTGAGACTGCAGTTCCTGCCTGTAAGGTTGCATGCCTTAAAGGGCACTGCTTATTGTTATTGATATTATTATTGTTTATGGTCATGGGGGGAGAGCAAGTTAATGTGTTGTACAACCCTGCAGAAGCTGCTGCTGCGCCGTGCTGAATGGTCATGGCCTCGATCGGAATATGTGCCCTCAAAACTCAGATGGGCCTTCCAAAACGTTGGGCGTCAGTTTATCCTCGGACTCGAGTGGCTTCCCCTGGTGGCACTCAGTGACAGTAATTTCAGCACTGCTGGCGATAAAAGTGAGTTTTGTTGGACAAGGTCGCCCAATTTCATACTGGTGACAGAGAAGTAGTTCAACTACTTATTAAAATATTTTATGCATATTGGGACTACATACGGGAAACATGGTTACTTTGCAGTTATGACTACGTTCTGCAAGAATGGATAAGTTATTATTTTCAGTGTAGTTAGTGCCTATGACTGACATAACCATCCTTCCTTCCTTAAGGCTCCGTAACAGCTGTGGTGTCTCAGCGGTACAGAGAATACCTGTTAAGCAAAGCAGTCGATGCACTGGCAATGTGCGGACAGATAGAACCGATGACGACAAGGTAAGGAGCCCATCAGCCGACGCAGGAAATCTTCGAGGTGAACGCAGCATCTAATTTTAGGAACCACAGTGAGCTTGAGGGGGAAGAGTACTTGGACCTCCTGGAAGAGGCAAGTGCAGCTGTTATCCCCGCCTGCGGTGGCGATCTGGGTCTCAGCGTTAGCGTGGCAGACGAGCTGTCCCGCTGGTGGGCTGGCATTGTCAGGGTTGCCTTCCTGTGGAGCCGTGGCGAGCAGAGGGAAGCAGAAACCGTAGCTGCTAAAGTGGGGCTCGATCGGGTGCCCATGCAGCTTTTGGACGTTGAGTGAGCATCGCGTTGTTGTTTTCAGTGTGGTTGTCGTGTCGTGTAGTATTCTAACGCTCTGTTGTCAACAGGGATTCACTAGCGAGGGCAGTTATGGCTGCAGTGCGTGCAAAGCGGGGTCTCCTTTCCGGCCAGCTCAGTTCGCAGCGTGATGTACAGAGGGCGTGTAGCACTGCCAGTGCTCTGCTTCATGAGTGCCTCGGCGTGCTCCAGCAACAGCCGTTCAGTGGACCATCACAGGTTGGTTGGCTACCCAAGGTTTCTCTCCTCTTTCAGCCTTGGCTTGAGATAAATTAAAGTAACTCTTCGTGGTGCATTGTAGTTGCATTGCATGTGCAGCTGAAGTTGTGCAGTGCTTCTGCAGTGCAACCACAAAGTAGTTATGAAATCGTCACTGAGCATTGGACTCCTGCTGGAAGTGTTTGGACGACAGGTAGTCAGTACACAAGTAATTGCACTGTAGGAGTAGCCCCAAGTGTACAGTGGTAATGTAGCGCTACTGTAATGGTCATCTTTATCGTGAGAGAACAGAAGTTGCCTTGTTTAGATGTACCAGGAATGCAAGTGATATGTGAGAAGAAATGGTAATAAACATTCCCACGCCTGATCTGCCTCTTACAGCAGGTGCTGCTGATGACAAGCTGTGAATGGCTACTGCAGACTCAGATGGAGCTGTGGGAGCGGAGTGAAAAACCGAGCGGGGGACCCCTGGCGCAGGGTTTCCACAGGGACCTCTCTCTGTTCAGACGCCTGGCACAGAACATGCAACAGTTCCAGCTCAAGGTGCTACTGTCAAGCTGCTTGCTTACGAGAGTTTGTTGTGAAGTTATTCATTTGTTGCAGCTCACGTTGTACGAGGCCATGCAGCGAGTGATGTCTGGAGCTAACCCCATCAAGACCCAGCTGGTGCTAGACCGCTGCCTTCGGAGAAGGTTATCTACTTACCCGTCTGTCCTCTGTACCAAAGGTTTGCTGTCTTCCCTTTTGTCTCTAGGAATGGGAGGGCTTTAGAGCACTAACATGTGCTTCGAGGGAGCTTAATTGCAGCAAATTGGAGATGCAACAAATGACGGGACTGCTTGTGTGTTTCCGATTGAAGGTAACCAGGAAGCAGCCTCGCGGGAAGAGGCGGAGGCCTTGCTGTTGGCTTGTCGGCATCTGCCGCAGTCTGCTATGATCCCTCGAGAGCAGCGTGAGGGGATGCTGGCAGACGCAGCCCACATCTGGGGCCTCTTGGGACACAAACGAGGAGTGATGCAGTGCCAGAGGCTTATGGCAACACTGGCATGCCCCGGCACGTCCTCCACGCTGGCAGCAGCAACGTGCTGATATTTAAGTGTAGGGCACGCGTTTCATATCATGGTGTATATTTGTGGACATCTTTCATTTGGTCATTTGTTTCGTCGTTGGAGGATTTTATTCTGTTGGTGTCTTGATAAGATTGTTTGATTACAGTTAGAATTTGTTCCTCACCTACATATTTACGTGGATTGCTAGCAACTTGAGGGGGAAACTCTTTGGGGCGGGGCAGCCGCAGAGAATGGCTTATTTATCGCCAGCTCTCTTTTCCTGGTGTGCATCATCTCTTCATAATGTGAAATAAAATAATTTGTATGTGAAAAGCAGAGTGCATGCATTCACTGGCGACACGTAAGTTGCTGCTGGTTGTTGTGAGGCCTCAGTGAGTTCTCATTCCTTGATTTCAGTTCCTATCATCTGGCTGAATAGCTTCTTATGGGCTTTTGACAAGAGAGTTGCTGGCCTCCTTTGCTTGAGAGTACAAAACGCTTTTATCATTTTCCTTATTGTTAACGTTCCTTGTGTTAACTTGAGAAGTGAGCTGTGTCTACTGTCTGTACTCCCCTATAGTTCCATAGTCAAGGCAGAGAGTATGTGTGGACAGATAGCCAGCCAGAATTGGGGTGGTCACTTTTGGCTACTTTTTGGCACTGGTTTGTCACACCATTGGTAATCCTGTCAAATCTTTCTGCTGGTTGTTTGAGGAATTTGCCATTGACTTCACACTAGGCAGTTTGGTATAGACTCCTTTCTGACACTTGCAGAGTAACTGCTCCACCTTCTGCATGGTTGCAAAGGTCTTGCTAAATAAGTCTAGTTAAGTCATAGAACACAGGATAAACTTTATCAGCAAAGAACACATGCTGCTGTTTATTGGTGCCCCCAAGTTCTACATATGCCAGTCGCTCAACTGCATCTATTTGTCATTGACATAGTCCTCTGGATTCTTCCTTGACAGACGTTCATGCTCCCGCTTCGACCAGTCGTACACCATGTACGCTACCACGAACGCTACAAAGCAAGCATGAAGTTCATTAGCAAGGCAAGTTGTACATTGAGGACAAAACTTACGTGGCAGCACATACAAAATTTGTTCACGAGTCCTCCTGATCGTGTTGGGGATCCCTTTGCTAATCAAACCAGGCAATGCTCTTTGCTCGTGCTCAGAAAGCCTATACATGATGATCCCTCGTAGCTTGTACAGCTCACCCCACTTCAGACCCATGTCTGCTGATGAGGGACGAAGAAAAAAATGTTAGCTACATAAAAAACTGCTCAGCTCTTATGTCACAGATACTGAGCAGCGCTCGTAGAGTTTGCAGGTATTTGCTGAATACGAGTGTACGGCGGCTGACCGAGCAACAAAACATTCCGAAGCTCTGAACTTCGATAGTGAGAAATATGGTTGTGCCCCATCGACCCGCATGACCTTCTGTAAGAAACACTTGTACCGAGCGCACGTGAATAACCGTTACGAAGGCAAAGACAGGATCACAGACAGTAATTGTCTGGGCAGTTCTAAAATGTCTCGCGAGAGCGCTGAGCTTTTTGACTCAGCCAGTGGGTCGACAATGATGTGCTCTACTGTTCCACCGTTTAAGCTTAGAGTGCAGGCTAATTGTGACATTAATGGTCCACAGCGCACTGCATCACGGTTTTCAAGCATTTACGACGTTTATTGCTTGTTGGTAGAGCTAAAGAAATGCAAAAAGAGGCGAGAAATAGTTTCTCGCTTACCTGCTCAGGGACCTTGTACGTGCACCAACGAAAAACTACACCATCACCACCGTGCAAATAACGGATGTGGCCGCTCTTCCCAGCGTGCCCTTCACTTCCGGTTTCAGTAGTAGCAGACGACTTCTGTACCTTGTCGCGCGCGCTAGTTCTGTGCCAGTGGCGTTTCCTTTATCACCACTTTTTCGTCGTGGCTTTGCGTCCACATTGTCTCACTCAACAGACAACAGTTTTCAAGGACACTTTGTTGTCTGTGACCACAGTGGGTGAGTCTTTTCCGTTTAGTGACACGAGAATCGTTGAGAACAAAAACTGTGTGAGTGTACCGCATCACAGGTAACCGTTGAAATTATATTTGACTTTATGAAAATTGTGTATTAACGTTGTGAACAACTATGAGTATTTCGACTTATTAGTTTGCGTCCTCCACTCAAAATGAGAATAAGTTCCTAAATTCTTAACAAATACACGAATGACCTATAACCTTTAAATTGTACTTTACCGGTATTATCTGCCACAGTATTAGGATGACAATTATTTATCTCCCACAGATTGAAGAATTTGCTTAGGAGAGACGTTGGGATTATTTACTTCAACGTCAGTGCCATTATCATCAAAGATTTGGCGCCATGATTAACTATCGTGAAATATCGGGCATGTTCAGTCTGTACGCGTAATGTTGACTCGGAGCACATAATCAATCTCTGTATGTTTCTTGTCGTGGTATACCTCTTCTGTCTTCTTGAGCCATGTCGTCAGTATTTCCTCCGGACTCCATCGTGTGTGGCGGGTCGGAAGAGATTCCAACTGAATCAGGAACCCTGTTGGGCATCGTTCTAGCCATAGCAAACGTGTTCTTCAACTCGTCCAGCTTCGTTATCAAGAAGTATGGCCTTGCAAAACTGGCTAAAAAATATGACAGTGAGAGGTTGCCATAACATAGCACACACATCTCCTGTTTCAATAGAAGCTGTACTTACCCAACGCAGGTATTCAACTTCAGTTTCTCCTGGACCCTATATGGCTCACCGGAGCAACCTTGGGTAAGAGTATTTGGAAGCGAAGTAGGTGTACCATTACATTGTAAAGTCTGTGTCGCAGGCACCCTCGGGGACGTCGCACAGGGTTTAGCTCTTCAGTTCACGTCATCAACTCTGGTGGTTGCTATCGGAATGGCCAATGGTCTGCTAACGTGGGTACGAAAACGCGGAAGCGCTGATTGAGATGAACTATGCATAATTTTCGTAACAGTGCTGTGCTCATGGCAACGGTTTTAAACGAACGAACGTCAGTACTCGTCGTCAGCGCTTGCTTGCTCACCATAGCCGGTACGGTGCTCATGGTTCTGGGTGTTCCTTCGGAAATGGAGCCCATGACGGCCATGGAGTTAGAGCTCTTTCTCATGCAGACCGGTATATGAAACGTACCCTTGTAGTTCGTATGTTTTGTAACGTGGATTCACATTACCACTAGGTTTCTTGGTGTATGCCCTTTTCATTGGAATAGCTATAGCGCTGGCAGCTGGCCTTATCTGGCAGTCGAAAGGCAACGACTGCATCCTGGTTCATATCTTCATCAGTTCCTGCTCCTCCGTTCCCTACACGATCGCAATCAAAGCCATTGTGATGACCGTGGCAGAAATCGGAGGAATCGT
>JARGYV010116738.1:0-12039 GCA_029532675.1 Ornithodoros moubata | reverse complement strand
CCCCCCCCCCCCCCCCCCCCCCCCCCCCCCCCCCCCCCCCCCCCCCCCCCCCCCCCCCCCCCCCCCCCCCCCCCCCCCCCCCCCCCCCCCACAGTCCGACTCGCTGAAAAAGGCTAGCCAAAGGTTGTCGGTTCAAATCCCGCAGCTAGTTTTTTTTTTGTATCTTTTGTCAACCTTGTGGTGTTCCAGCCTCGGAACATGAATTTCTATTCAGATGCTCCTTCCTTGAAGGGACCACCTGCTTTTCACTATTTCGATCCAGTGCATACTGATTCGCACATGATGGATTCCTGAATTTAAAGTGCATTCGCATACTACGATGCCTGTTAAGCTGACAGTATGATGAGCGCTCTTTGTTGAAGTACTGTGCGCCATTACATTTGACAGATAGACAAAAACGTTTGGCGCTCAGTAAGACAGAAGGGAGACCGTACAGGTACAGAATACTGGTACAGAAGTAATCGAAACTTCGAAACGCGCTCACAGCTTCGCTGTGTAGTTTTGTGTCTTCTGAAACCTCTAAAGTTTTAAGACTCTTTGACCACATGAAACGGAAAGGAGAAGGAGAAAATGAACGAACTGACATGAATATTGTGATGATGGTACTGATTCCTTGTTTTTTGGCGCAGCAGTAACAACATGAGTACTGTAATAAACTTGTGAGTGTGAACACTAGTTCAGTGAACTAGTCACTTAGAGCCTGGTGTACAACACTTCAGGTGCTTTCCTTTGCTGTGTTCTCCTTGGCTGTCGCCATGGCTTCTGCTGGCTACCTTGGTGGTTACGGCCTTGGTTACGGACTGGGCTACGGGCTTGGCTACGGTGGATATGGCTTTGGATACCCACTTGGATACGGCCTTGGATACGGCTTGGGATATGGAGGCTATGGCCTAGGATACGGAGGTCTCGGGTACGGCGGTTATGGCTTCAGAAAGTACGTCGGTTATGGAGGATTCTATGGTTGAAGAAAGATCTCTCCTGATGTCAAATAAACATCAACCTTTTGGAACTCGTGCTTTTATAACTTTGGCAGTCACACATGTGAGGCGACCGACAAAGCATCTCTGATTAAGGTCTTGTAAGGAACGAAGCAGGCAGCACAATTCTGTGGTCAATCGCTATGGTGAGCTGCGCCCGCAAGATAAAGAGTGGATAATGCTGTTCGATTACCTGGCTCCGAACTAATAGCTTTTACAGCCAGTTGAGATGTATTATTAAGATATTTATATAGGATGGGGTAAGGTATAAGATATGAAATTATTACGAAAGCACCACCGTTGTAGAGATTCCGGCATCAGTCTACTGTCAGATCACTCTGGTCTGAACTCAATCTCGTTATCCTGACCGCCACTGTAAGCTCGTCGTAGTTTTCCTTGCATTGATATAGTTTAGACATTTGCATACATGAACTGTGGTTTGCGGACCAGCCTCTCTTCGTAGGAGGTCTGGCTACGCTATGGATAGCGTATACTTCCCACGGCCCGCAAAGAATTACATATAGGCAGCAAACCGAAACACATATGACGAAAGTAGTGGTGATCCGCAGGACGTCGGGGACACGTCGAACTGGAATTTGAGATAAAACACAGTGCTGAAAAGTAAAAATAAATTAACTGACTTTCGGCTACAAGAGGCAACGACACAAGAGTCTCAGGACCAGCAATGAACTTGCCTGCAGAAAACAAGAAAATATATACACTACATATCGTAGGACAATGCTCGGGAGAAAACAGTGAGTGAGGACACTTCTGTGAAACAGAGTCAGCAGCATGCAGTCATAAAAAAAAAGCGAAGCCACTGGTGACCGTTACAGAATGCTTAAGACTGCTATCAATGGCTAGTAATGGGACACTTTTCTTCAGATTTCATCTCAGCTAAGGCAAGCCTGTCTTGCTGAGTTCTGCAGTTTTCGTACTGTTCTTCTTAGCGTATTAGTCTTGAATTTCATGTATTCCTTGCGACTTCATGCCGTCTTCATTATACGAAATCGCCAAACGCTTCACAGCGCGTTTTTGCGCTAACTCTGCGGCCTTACTAGGGAAAAGATAAAACGAAATATAGAAAAGAAGGAGCCCTTTCTAATGGTGTAAAATTTCAGGCAGACATTGACAGTGCTGAGGAGCTCTGATTCGACGATCGAGCTCCGAAAGTTACGTGAAACCAACTTCACGCGTAACATTCCTGAAATTTCCATGCATTCCTTTTCCTTCGAAAAAGTACGATCGATTCTTCTCGTTTTTCACTTTCAAGCCATATAAAAGTTGCTCGAACTGAGAGATTACAAAGTAGGCAGCGGTATTAGGGGGGTAGCGAAGTGAAAACAGACACATGGTACGCAGTAGCTGCAACGGGCTCACGGCTGGGATTCATACAATGCTGGTGGCCACTAACCTCACCACGTTCGCATAATTGGTTTATTCTCTAAATTAGCACATTCAATCCAATAGTTGCGAGCACTTTTTTGTCACCTCTGCTACACCTATCGTTGAGAACCACCTCTCATTTTGAGACGCCACTACTCGCTACTGGATAAGCGCTATACAAACCCATGACCACCACTACCGTTACTGGCTACTTTTCGCACAACATCTTACCACTGGCGAGCCATTAAATTGTGGCTACCCGTCTGCTTTTTTGCTGACTGGCCTGAAAGGCTGAACTGAAGCAAACCGATTGACCCAACACGATCTTAGCCTATCGCGTCATTGGTAAAATGCCATCATCACCAGCACAGCCACACTACCATCACGCACCCATAGTGTTTCTCCGCATAAGCTCAGCTTGGCAGGCAATTTTTCTTAGGTTATCTCCATTAGATTTGTCATCGGAATGCTAGGTTTTACAACAGTGATACTTCGGTAGTTTCGGTGTGCTTCGTAGACGGGCTAACAAAAATGACCTTTTTGAGCTATGGCTGTCTCACCTTACGATTAGCATAGTCACCCGTGCACACTCTTATATTCCCTTGGGTTTGCGTGGGAAAATGAGTAGCAGTGATAAATAGGGACACTCCAGGTAATATGATACCTCATTAATTAACCCCCAAGAAGAAAGAAAAAAAAGTTAGGAAAAATTTTTCTCTGTTTTCATTACTACTAATGATGTCATATGACGTCATAGGTGACGTCATAAACGCATGACGTCATAGCCCAACCAACAATAGCCATCCATAGCATCGAAGCGCGTCCAACGACAGGTCAGAACACGTTTGAACTTCATTGTCTCGTCCAGCAACAAGGCAAAGCTTTGCTAACACGGTGGGCGCAAACCCTTAATAATGTCAACGAATGTACCTTTAGCAATGGGAGTAAAATATTCAAGTGTGTGTTTACAGAAAACTTTTAGATGGCAGTAAGCTTTGCGCAGCAGTGGCGGTGTCGTAGCCTGTGAAGACTTATCTGAAGCGCGACTATTGCTAGTTGAAAACTTTTTGCAGTACCCCGCCAGGACGACCTGAAAGACCGTCGGCCATGGCAATTTTCGTCTTTCTCTACATCCTTCCCCCTTACATGTCTCACTGTGCAAGCTGAGACCTCTCATCGTACCTCATACGCCACCATCCATCTCGACTGTGGACATTTTCGGTGGCGGCGTCAACGTCATGACAACATCAGCACTGATCGGTCGTTGATGAGAAGGCGGGGGATGGTGTCTTCATCCCTTCGTTAGATTCTTGCCTTCCTGTTCGGCTGCCGGATTACACCCCAATTTTTTAGGCAGAGCTGCTAGCAGTTGCCCTCGGTCTCATGCGTGTACCGCCCTCCCACAACCGAGTGATTGTCCTGTCAGACTGTCTTTCCTTGGTGACAGCCCTGACAAGCCCTTCTCTGCATCCTCTTACGTTCGTCATTCGCGCACTATCCCCTCCTACGTGCGCAGTATCATCCTCTCCTGGGTCCCTAGTCACCGGAGCATACCCTATAATGTGTCGGCAGACGAACTGGCCAGGATATACCTCTCCGGCCCTATTCTACCCGTTCTGCCACCGCTCCCTGTCAACCTGCGTGCCCGATTCCGACGCCTGCAACGCCTAACTTACATTAAGCAACCAAGTGCCGGGTATGAACACTTAGCCCTTCGGTGGCGCCCGCAGACCCGTTCCTCACGCAGTGAAGAAGTGTGGATCACGAGACTGAGATGCCCCGCCATGCTCCTGAACTTTTACTAGCATGGCTGCGGCTGTCGAGTCTCCCCACTTTGTGCACTGTGCGGTGTGAGTGAAACGGTCCCCCACTTTCAGCTGGAATGTCGTCTGTATTCCGTCTGGCGTTCCAATGTAATACAAGCCTCGTGCCGCCGGCACGAAATCCCCTTCACCCTCGCATCCATTCTCTCATTGGGAAAGCTACATCTAGGGCACTGTGAAAAAGACATCGAAACCGCTCTATACCACTTCATAATGGCAACAGCCCGCTTCTAACTTACCAATACCCGCGTTAATCCGTGGCCAAACGCCGCCGTGGCCAATGGCCAGACAGGTGAAAGAAGAAGAAGAAGAAGAAAAAGTAGTAGCGGCGACTGCTATACTCTAAGCAATGGTGTAGAATGCAAGCAACACAGCTTTTCACTTTGATCTCCGTTTATTGAACTGCAATCAGGTATACGGCAGCACAGTGATAACGTGTCGGACTTCAGTTCGCGGGTTCGAGGCAAACATTGTTAGGTCTAAAACCTTATGTCACGATCTAGCGAATTATTGCAAGGGGTATACAAATGACAGCTCACCCGGTTCGCGTACAATACATTGCACTCTCTTACTCTCCGACAGCAAACAATAGACTGGAGGTGTGCGCGAGGGCGACGCCGTCACCCCCTGCGTTACGTGCTTCCACCAGGGGTTTCCTGTCGCGCTTCCAACGTGCCATTCATTGCTAACGCACCTGTAAACAGGAAAAAAGAGACAACCACAAGTACTTTTTATTAAGGTTTATTTTTTATTCAGCGCCTTCGACGTCGCTGTTGCGCCCAAAATATTGGGGACGGCAGCGCCCGTGGTGGCAGCTCTTCCACCCGCTCACGCTCGTGTCGTCCTCAGCGCCAACCGTCAAACAGAATGATATTTTCCAGTGCTTCGATTTGTTGAAATCCTTATCAGAGGAGCATACTTGGAAAGGATAATCTTGTCCAACTTTTTCCCACGCAAACCCAAGGGAAAATAACAGTGTATGAGTTGGAGCCACTGCGCATGTCGTCCGATGTGCGAAAGTAGTCATCAAACCCCTGCGCCTTCGAGATATGGTATCATGTCTTGGCTCTACCACAGTAGTGATCGTAGTTACTGGGCGTACCATGCAAGACGACATCAACGAGCGCTATAGAGGCAGCGTGGATTCGTGCTTATTTTGAGCCTCAACGTACAATTGTTGAAGCCAATCCTGGGATATGACTACAGCACTGTGCACAGGGATGACGACCAGCTATGGAAGAAGTGCGCCAGGTATTGCCATCCAGCTGCATCCGCACTCTCCTCCAACGTCTTCGGTAGATCCACAGTTTTCCGAGAATGCTGAAATTATTGCAATGGGGGTGCAATGCGAACACTGACGTCACTCCACTGCGGAATTTAACGTCAATAAAAAGACAACGACTGGCTTCGTACATAGTACGGTAGAAGAAAGAAGTTGGGGGTGCACTGGGCAAAAGAGCAGACTGCAGAATCAGCGAAGCTCTTAACGTCAACGAGTCCACGGCATGCAGTACAGATTGTTCAACCTGCCCCACATCCATAGAAAACACCAGGAGTGCATGCCAGAAGTGTTCTTCCCAGGAGAGGTGTCAGGTAATAACGCTTCTTCCTCACACCATGTCGAAGAAGGAAACAGTGAGGCTATACCGACGCCACCAAATATCTCATGGAGAAGTCAAGAAATCTGCGGACGATACACCGAGTGTAGTTATGCCGAAGAAGCACGCTGGACACCCTCACAGTGAAGTTGATCTAGTCACAGCGCAGAGGTACTACGTCAAAGACGGACTAAGATGGACTAATCTGTCCGAAGTCGAGAGAAGAAGAATCCTATTCACGTACTGAATGCACGTAGGAGAGAGTGGCAAACTAAACTGGTTACTAAACAGTCTGTCGCACGCTCTGTACGCGAACGAAGTTTTACACAGTACGGCCCAAATGTGTCCAACCAGTTCGACGTCCAATACAGTGTGTGTGTTCCAGCTGTGCGAACATTGATTTGGTCATTGCCGTTATAAATAGTGCTTTACCTGAACAAACAACGATAAAAGACGCGAAGGCAATATCTCTGTGTGATAAGCAGATGGCTCCGTGACTTTCCCTATAGGTTACAAACATTAGGGCGGTGCCAGCAACATTTCTGTGAAAAAGCCAGGTATCTAGCGGGACGATGATGTTAATCTGTCATTCTGGGAGCCGTGCACGTGTTTTCTGCATCTTGGGCCTCTTAAACTGATTCACTTCCAGCTTCGTATGATCCTTATACCTCCTGTTAAAATAACTTATACATGGGGTGCAAAAGAAAAGACGCGAGGGGCCAAGACGTAAACAAGCCAAGGAGTGATCCGGCTATATCCGGCTTTATGACCTTGTGGTTGTGAAACGCAAGTATGTTTTCGAGGCGACAAGAGACTGCACGTAATAAGTCGTCAGGATTGTATGAATCCGAGCCGTGAGCACATGGTAGCTGCTGTGTACCATGTATCGGTTTTCACCCCTCTAGCTGTAAGTCCTGGCAAATTTCATACGGCTTAAACCGCAAAGAGTAGGTATTCAATGCTTTTCCTTTTTATTCATTTATTTATTATTATTATTTGTTCTAATGCGCTGTATGTGTAAAATGTATGTGTGGAACGTCCAGGGCACCGATGCGTGAATATGGCTCATTCCAAGGGGGGAAGCCTGACTCAGCATAACAGTTCTCATCATTGTCATTGTATGACCACAATTTCACAACGTGAAAAGCAAGTTTTTCTTTTCTCTATCTTTCAGTGCAAAAATCGTTTTTGTCCGATGATCACTTCGACCGTAGAAAGAACGCCAACTTTACAAAAAAACGTGCTCTGGAGCGTTTTCGGGATTTTTTGTAAGGAAAACGGCATACACCAAGTCACAAGGAATACAATGAAACTGAAGACCAGTACGTACAGAATGGGTAGGAAAATTATTCTTGTCAGCCGTACACAATTTGCACGGTGCGGCATGAAATTTCATCATGGCAGCGAACCGACAAGATCGCAATTCCGACCACCGTTTTATCTTTTTTCAATTTTGTTCTGGCATGCGCACCGATTTGAAACCCGAAGCTGAAGCCAATGCTCATCATATAGATGATAGATGATATAAATAAATAATTACGAAAATCGGAAAAGCAAGGGCCCGGGCTTGCCTGAACTGACGTGAAATCACCTAGACTATTGCCGACAGTTTGAACTAGAGCATCTAGCATGTATGTCATTTCGTCCTGTATGGAACAATTATACAATTGAGATGCACGAATGGAACTCCAAAGTGCTTGGGTTCGATCACTAGAGCTCTACGCGACGTGTAGCGACCATAACATATCCAGACGGTCAACGGTTAGGTGACCACCGTGTATCACAGCTGCCGCACCGAAATCAAAAGCGCACGCTAGCTTTAACCGTTTTGGAAATAATTCACCAGGCAGTTTGGACCAGCCTGGCATGAACTTACCCATCGTTTTAACATTCAGGGGAAGTTGTGTTAATGTATTGGTGTTGGTCAAAAGGTAAAAAGGAAAAACCTTTGACGGCCCGGGCTATTTAACCAGTTTAGGGGTTAACCACCGCTAGTTAAACCGACCCTGCATCTAACTTCACCTACGTCCTTATCCGTGTCCGTTACAAATTGCATGAGCGAAAGCACTCATCAAGTGGAACTGACCACTCTGAAATGGAATTCTATCTACGAATTGTATAAAAAAAAATGTGGCATTAGAAAAATTAACATGTAAGAAACTTTAGCCAGTACAAGAATATAAACATCTTTGTGGCTTGTGACACGGTTGTCAGCGGTCTGCGATTAGTTGTACACCTCCCAGAGCAGACGGGAAAAAATGTGAGGGCTCTTTGACAGTTTTCTGTTGTTATGATACGATGCATAAGTTATCAGAAGAATGCCGTCGGAAATCTTCAGTACGTTTTGCTTCTCAGTTCTAATTTGGTCTATCCTGATAACTCACATATTACAAACAGAGTACGGTACGACTTTTGTGTTGACTAAATGTCTTCAGCATATCTGCGACGGAAACCCAGAGAACATGTCGTGGCAGGAACGCCGGCAAGAGGAGACGAACGCACTGTCCTCTAGTCGATTGGATGAGCAAGCGAGTGTTGTAGCCCACTCTGCCACGTCCCTGGAATGTACATGTCTTCAGGACTTCTTGTTTCACTTTTTACATCAAAAGCTGGTAACGCGGATAGTACTTTCTCTTAGAATTTGCACGTAGAACGTCTGTTTAACAAGTTCGTGCTGAACAACACCTTTTGGCTTCAAAGATCGAAATCGCCGTCTTCATAACACAAGGCCTCACTCTCGGTGCGTTTTTCGGACGGGGTGACCCGAGCCCTTGCATTCGCTTTTCTGCGTTATTGCGGGGTGACGTCGGGTGGAAGTGGTGGGAAACGCGGAGCCTCCCGCCCTTGTTATTGGGTTGCGCGCGCGATCACAGCGCTCGCCTTTCTTGCAGGCGAATGCTCACACTAAAATCTGAATGACACGCCGCTCCGTCATCTGCTTCTATAGCCTCGATTGGCAATACATTTGTCTTTTACATCTTTTGTCGAATAGCAGACTTCTATACTTGGTGACGTACCGGACGTTGTTGTAATATCAATTTAATTTGTTTAACTTAATATCTGCTGCGTTTCTGGAGAAAAAAAAAATTGTAGTGTGCCATTTTCGACAATGGCGATTCGAATGGCGTAAGTCTTGAACGGGTCGACAGGTACGCGACCGTCCCTCTAAGCGTTGAGCGATCGTCACGTGTGAGGCACGAGATTATGCAGGAGCTCGCTTCGTTTTGAGTTTCAGAGTCCGTTGGCATGAGCCCCAGGACAAACTGGAGAATGGAAAAAGTTCGTCGGGCCGTTCTGCGGTCGTTCTTTCACTCACGAATAGTCGCCATGTATTCATCCGTTCGTAAGGTCAACGATAACCCTGAGCGAGATTGGTCTGCAATTGACCAATCGCTCTGAACTGGGAGGGCCTCTCCTGAACTGATTTTGCCGAGATCAACTTTCTTTCAAGCCGGCTCAGGCAATTCAGCCACCTGTCATGCCGCTTTCCCAGAGCAGAATATCGCGACCGAACTTTGTACCGTAACCTCAACTATAAACTGTAAATAAAGAAATGTGAATGTGTGAATGAAATTTAATGTGACAGTCAGAATCATGTGTACGAAACGAATCCCAAGGTGCTCTGCATTAGATACAGGTAGATATTTCATTCCTTTCTTCCTTTATTCTTTTTTTAACGTTTACGTCTTCTAAGCCGATGCGTGGCCATACTAGTGTGACATTGCTGGGAACGCGGCTTACTGTCTCCACGGACTCTTTAATCTGCCACTCAGTATGAGGATTCATCCCGAACAGTGCGACATTCCTTTTCATGGAAAAACCACTTGCCAACGCCACGCACGAGGTTCCGGTTACCCCTAAAGGTTACAACCACAAGGTTTCCGGTTACAACCGCCTCGCATGCTAACACTGAAAAAAGAAAATTTCGAAGTTTTCGTAGCTTTATTTTTTAATAATAATAATAAAAACGATCTGTGTCGGAAGAAAATAATGCAAGAAGGGCTCTTTGTGCATTGGTATATCGCACATAACAGACAGAGAGACAAACGACAATCAAAGAAGTGGTGTACATTTTTCATCACATCTGAAGGGCATCTATCATCGCGGCCCACGAGACACGAGAAAGAAGAAGAGCTTTGACCAGAAGCGAGGACATCTGTAGTTTGCTCGACGTAGCTGCAAGCCCCAAGCGACAGGCCATGCTAAGCCGTGGCCAAACGCCAATCTGGCTAATGGGCAGGCAGGAGAAGGCAGAAGAAGAAGTTTAGGACCAGTCTGCAGAGTTGGCCAGTGAGGAGAAGGCAGAAGAAGAAGCTGGCGTTATGCCTGAAGGCGTCGTAGTTCATAGTGCCACGGTAACGTACCGTCTACCCACGATCATCGCTGTCATGGCCTGCATTGTAATGGGATGTTTCGTCTTGCTGGCGTTTTCCCTCAGGAGAACCGACCAGGTGGTTCTTGTTCTTGACAACTACAGAGCTCGACTACCTCTCGGTGTGCCTCGCCAACCGAACAAGCGCAGCTACAGCACCCACCATAGGAGGAATGTACCTGCTGTGAGCTCTAGCCATGGCTCCAGAGACCCTGACGGCCCGTCGGTTGTAGACTCGGTTTCTCGCAGAAGTTCTTTGCGGCCATTCAACAACACCGCCACCATGGAGGCCGAGAAATTAAGTGAAGTGGAGGCTACACGTTTGCCTTTCGATGTGATTCAACGCGAGTGGTTCGAGGGCTCTTCAACGCATTGAATCATCGGTTGTGCTTCAGGAGACGCCTCCTGCAGGGCGTACGGTACACGAACCCAAATGTGAACACTTAAGAACTCCTAATCAATCCTGGATATTAGAATACATTAATTCCGAACAGACCGGCTGATAAAATTCTTGTCGGGTGCATGCTGTGTTCCTCTGTTGTCATGGTAGTGAGATGACGAATGACAGGGTGTTTCATATCACATAACCTGTTATGTCCATGATGCGCCAAACTCCTACGGTTTCAGTCCGAAGCTAAACATAAGTGTTCTGGAAATCAAGAACGACCCGTTTGCGCTTTGTGAGGCTGCGGAGAAGGATCCTGAGGCTGAAGTCTGGCAGTGGGCTACGCCAATTGTAGTAGTTTCTAAACCGAACGGAGCAGTACGTGATTGTGGTGACTTTAGCGTTACCGTGAACCAACAACTGGATATCGCCCAATATCCCTTGCCTCGGCCGGGGCAGCTGTTTGCCAAGCTGAATGGTGGCATGAAATTTTCAAAGCTTGACTTATCTGGGGCATACTGTTGTATGCCCCACTTGTTGTTTGGGCAACGGGGCCATGCAGTTAGGCGAAGAAGCGAAGAAAGTTCGTGTAGTGAACACGCACAACGGTCCGTTAAGGTTCAACAGAATACCGTGAGGTACTTTGTCAGCGCCCGTCTTAATCGAGAGAACGATAGAGCAAGTAACTGCTGGATTAGAGGGTGGGGCATGCAATTTGGACGATATCGTCGTTACTGAATGAACAGCATTCTAGCGGAGGCCGACCACCTCGTAGCTTTGAACGAAGTGCTGTAGGGACTTCGCATGTATGGCTTTCACCTAAAGAAGGAAAAGTGCAAATTTCTACAAAGCGAAGTGGAATATCTCGGAAAAGTGGTATCCGCCGAAAGGTTTGTACCTTCGCCGAAGAAAGTATCCGCTCTTTTTAAATGCCAGAGCCAAGCAATGTTGAAGACCTCCGGGCTTCGGCCTGTGTAAGAGGGCTTGCGGATGGAACTGAGCCGTTCACTAGACATCTGTGCAAGGTTGTTCATTAGGATTGGTCACTGTCGTGTGCTAGTGAGTAGTATGGAGGGCTTCATCACTAGAACCAAGTTTCGGTTTTCCTCCTTTCCCTCCTTCGTTTGAGGCGATTAGCGCGCGCGGCGCTCACGCGATGGCGCCGCTGCATCGATAGTTGCGTTCGCCACGACCAGATGGCGTAGCGCGAGTCAGTTGCGTCACGTTACACATGCATTTTTACAACTCAGATGACCACCACTAACTACAATTAGTGATTAGTTAACTTACTTTTTGTGCAATGTACTAGAATGATCACTTACCTCTTGTTCACTAGCCCAAGGTGCTGCCCAGGGTTAGGACCCAGTAACGAAATAGAGATTCACCCTTTATTATAGCTATGAAAAAAAAATTAACTCTTGAGAGAAGTATAGTATTCCGACTGCTGTTAGTGATGATTTTATGCACAGCCCCTCCGCAATGGATCGGTTGTAGGGCA
>JARGYV010116724.1:0-13161 GCA_029532675.1 Ornithodoros moubata | reverse complement strand
CCTGTTCCAGGCTCGCTAAAGAGTGTACGAAGAGCGTAATGTTGTCCGCATGCGCCGATACCACGACTGAGTCACGCAAGTCGAAGCACCGAACGTCGACGTTCTCTGCATTTATCTTCCAAGATATCCGTGCAGAGGACAGTGATTATTAAATATAACGGACACCAAATCCTTATAGTATATATATAGTAACAAGCGGCGTAGACATGCAGTTCATTCGGATACGCTTCACGCCAGAGGTCCGTATCGTCTACCCATTTAATGTGTGGCAGAACTGCACGACGATACGTTCTTACGGAACTCGTGGCTTCAGTGGCTAACAGGGACCCGCGATGAAAGTAGATACAAACCGCAAAAAGTAGCAATGTGATCTTGGTTTAGTGCTTTTGAGCCAGCTATGGATTTGACCGGGTCTTTTCGCGCCATTTTGTGCGAGACTTAAGTCTGTCATGATGTGCGAAAATGCTTTCTCACGTTTCCCCAAGTCCCGTAGTCGCACGTCCCGTCCCATAGTAAAGCGACATGTGTAGACATAGTAGACTGTAGACATGAGCTCGTTTACAATAAGGCCACTTGAAGGGTTCGATTACAACTCCCGCAGCACGTCCACAAATCTCTGGTGAAAACCATGGCTGTTGAGGAGTCCGTTCAGGTAACGATGACCCATAAGGTCAAAACACTTCTCCTGGTTGGAGGGAGGGAGCTAGTGTTTGCGTACCCTAAAAGGTCTCGAATCAAGAACAACATGAACAAGAAAATTGCCTTTCCCCTCGCAGAGCACGTCTATTGCGGTGAAATCGCACACGGGAGAACCTCAGCAAGACAGTGGGTGATCAGCGTCAGGATTTTGTAATCCACGTTGAGCAGCGTGATGGGACGCCAGGGTCGGCGATCCTTTCGGTGAAGCCGATGGTCTTTGGGGAGTAACGCAGTCCTTCCATACTTGAAAGAGCGGATTTAGTAACTCCCTGGAGGACGTGATTAATCACACACCCATCAGCAGGGGAACCAAAATAGACCCTAAAAGTCTTGATAATTCAATCGCAAAGCCCATGTAGGGAGCCGGGAATTGCAATGCATCACGGAAGTACCTGACATGCTATAAAGGCGAAAAGAGAGAGAAGGAAACGAAAATAAAAAGAGCTGTGAAAAAGACACAATGATATGTTTCTTCTTATTTTCGCGTATGTGGTTTAGGTAACGAATTGTATCGAGGAATTGTATCGCTAAATTTGGGCATGCTTCAGACGGCTCCGACGCGTTTACACGGGAACATTCTCCACGCACGTTGACGAACAAGAAGGGACGCACAAGTAAACAAAGGCATGGGAATGATCAGCAGTACATTCTTATTAATTCAAGGCAGCAGATGCCTCCGGCTTTCTCCTTTGATAGGACGCGTTCGAATAATTTGTGTTTATATCATTGAATGGGGATCCATATTTCATTATGCGCCCCTCCAGTGTGAGCAGGAAAGTATTAAAGCTTACGAGCATAAAAAGCGCATATTGGTTGTTCTTAATTCTAGTTTTGCGTCTCCGGAAAGGATGACAAAGAAGCCTGGAGGTGTACTTGTCCTTATTTAGTAAAGATCAACTAGACCTTGGCTCGGATTTGCGATATTCAAGAAACGTCATGCAGAGAGAAGCAAAAAAACTAAATCGCTGTTCAACGTACGATTCAGAACTTCAAACGCAAAATAGATGGGAGAAAGAAGACATAGAAAGTGAAATCTAAAACAACCAGTTTCTGCAAATGACTTGCTTGAAATTCATTAAATAGAGGCGACAAGTTGACGACTCCCATTGACAAAACAAAAATGTTAACAAAACATTTTACACCAGACGAACAATCAAAACACACATGCTATACACCTCGCGTAAATAACAGACGCCTTAATTTCATATGGGACATGTGACTATCTCGACATTAATTATATATTGATAAGGGTGTCCGGCGTTTATTCGAGTCAGTTCAGCCATGACTAAACAACAACACGGGCTCTCCAAAAACTACTCCGACGATGGCTATCTGTTGAAGTGGCCCGGACGAGGGTAACGACGTGATGTGGAGGGTATGAAAAATTTATGTTATTTTTACAGAATAGGTCCCCGCCGACGAGATAACACGGGCAAAACTGTGTGGCGAATTCTGCTCAACGCAGCCATAGAAAGGTAACGTGCCCGCTAAAGTGCTACTGAAGCGCTCCGTGAGACCGTTCGTGTGGGCATGGTACGACAGTGCCGAAGCCGACAGTCCCGACAGTCGAAAGCCGACAGTCCCGAAAGACGCTAGCGCGATGGGAGAGTCCCCTCTCAAACAGTAGAAAACGGGTCGCGTCGTGCCGAAGTAACACGTTCGAGAAATATGATTTTTTCCAACGTGCCAGGTGGAAGTGCGGCAGGTTCGACATATCGGGTGCAGTGATCTAGAGCGGCAGCAGTGGTTGCGGGAAGAGGACAGTGGTTGAGGCGCGAAAAGGTGGTAGGGGGCTTCTATTCCAACCCGTTCAGGTAGTACAGAAAGGGGCTGGAGGAGCTGCAGGAGCCCAGGCCCGGGTGGAGAAGAAGACTTCGTCTTCTGGCGCAACGGCAAGAATTGACATAGCGACTGAACGAGAGTACATGCGGTCTAGAAAAACCCGCGGTGGGCGGCAGTAGCGTCGTTGTGCAGGCTTTTGACGTACAAAGTAATGATGTATAAGCGCTGGCCATCAGGGCAGTAGTTCGAGTAGTTCTTCGTACATTCGACGCCACCTGCTAAGACAAGCTTATTTTGGGGTGGGTGGGGGGTGCAGGTGGGTGTCTTCAAGATGCTCTGATGTATCCTTGAGTGTGCAGAACCAACATCAGGCGTAATGATCGGTGACGACAGCGAAGGGACGATGATTAAAGGGAGACTCCTAGACATAGACTAATTTTGAGACTGCGCTTTATAGAGCGTGATCCTCGCTAGTTGGTCAAGCGGCTAGTGAAATACTTTCCAATCAGTCGGAGAGCCGGTTTTTGAATCGTGGTTTCTCATTTCATTCCGCGGAAGCATATTTTGCGCCCTTTGGCAGGAGTTTCCGGTTCGTGCGTTGAAGAGCTTGAAGCCTGCTACAAAAGATGGCGCCACAGCCCCACACCCTAGCCGCTGTGAGTAGTAGCTGTCGCGTTATGAATGCTGAGAATTGGAGAACGACGTCTACGACGTTGTCGTCGGGATGCTTAGCTAGGAGCTAATACGAGAATGAGACACCGAAACTGACCGGAATGCAGAGGAAGACTGAAAGGAATACAGAGGCTCATATACAGGACCTGGATTACAATCTTGATAATAATACCAAACGAGGACCTCTTTTCAGTGTCCTTCGATATGCCACACACATTTCTTGAGAGCCTATTTGCTCATTCCTATTGCATTACATGCGGCGTTTACATCGTACTTCCGCCACTACTCGGATCGCAGCAGCAATCTTGCTGCACATGAAATACTGTTGGTACTTATCAGCAGATTGTTATCTGACGCACCCTTCTACACCCGGAATAAGTTATTAACGGATAGAAAACAGGTTGTGGGACGAGCTCTGCCTGCTGAGAAAGAACATAGACTGTGCATATAATGACAGCACTGTACAGTGTCGGGCATTTTACGCCACATGCACGTTTCGATATGAAGCCACGGTAACTTTTGGGGACACCAGAGCGATCATAAAATAGTAGTTACGGAAGCGATGTGCATCGGTGATTCATAGTGAAGTCTGTGTGGAAGATGCGCATCAGTGATTCGTAGATGATGTTTGACGTGGTCACTTCAAGTGTTTCAAAACAAAATCCCTAGTTACCGACAATATCACCTAAACAGTGGTGGCAACTGCTACGCAATTGAGGCTCATTAATAACACCCAACTAAATTCACTGAAAATTTTTGCTGGACACCTCCGACAGATGAAAACGCGTTCTAGCATTTTGTCGACGAACACTTCGAGCTTGTCTCATTAGCGGGCTGTGTCTCGCTGCGCTAGTAACGTGACGGGAGCACCACGCCGCGTCACGTTTCGAAGACCACAGCTTCAACGCGCTGTAACACATTCGGTTAAGTAATGGTGTTGCTTTCTAGACCGTGTTCTCGTAATTGCTACCCGAATACTTCACGTGCTTGTCTCGAAACTTGCGTCCCCAATTACGTTTGACAGATCACGAAGTGACTTGGCGCTTGGAGAGTAATGCTCTCATTAACGCTGTCTAATTTTTCTTCGCTAAACATACGCGGCAGGGTAAACGCGATAGCGAAAATAAAACACTGCTAGACTAAACCTGCAAGCAACAGCGCACGGTAATTAAGACTGCAGTGTTACAGACGTGATAGGAGGGGAAATCTCTCGTGGTAATCGACAGTCCCAAGCAGGAATTGAACCGTTACGAACAGAGGTCGTGGCACTTTACTTAATTCATATGTCTCATTTACCCGCAGTCACGTTGTGTCATGCCCATGAATGTCGAGGAAAGAATATATATATACATATATATTGACAGAATTGCTTCTGTTGGCGTGCTGCCTGCCAAAATTTAAACGAAGCCATGTATTTTCGTATAATGTATATAAATGTCACATACACACACACAAGCTGACCGTGCGTGTGAATTTTTGCCTGCTACGAGACTGGTTTCGCCAGCTAGGCCGTACGCTGAAACGAGTCAAAACATCCAAGGCGTCAAAAGATCCACGAAGTCGAAACATCCAGTGGATCACACGGATCACA
The DNA here is from genome assembly GCA_029532675.1 of Ornithodoros moubata. Taxonomy (NCBI): domain Eukaryota; kingdom Metazoa; phylum Arthropoda; class Arachnida; order Ixodida; family Argasidae; genus Ornithodoros; species Ornithodoros moubata. Next base: position 8,417 of record JARGYV010116724.1, on the reverse strand, counting down.
TTGGACACGGTGGATCATTTATGCTGCCAAAAATTCAGTGCACCTCTACAGATATCAATGCGCTGGCACCATAGTCAGTATGAGAGGATTGCGATCCGCAATTGCCAAATGGGACTGTTCGGCGGTACGCACTGCTACACGTGTTCCCAAGACGAGACGGCTCGCGTTCACATAATCTCCTCTCTATAATCACAAGCTGAAACAAGAAGACTTAACGTCATCAGCCGTCCTCCCAGTGAAACCACGCTCAAAGTCGGCTCAGCATTGCTCCTTAGAAAGAAGGACTTGGCAACGTACCAAGATAAAAGCCGTTCCGTGAGAATGTCGTCCGCTCTTTGTCGTCTATGTCGCAAGAGAGCTACGACGTTCGGAAATGATCGTTTTGTTTCTTTTTCAGTATTGATGCGAAGATGGAAGCTTCCAGATCTAAGAAAATGCGCCCAAATAGTTTTTACATCTTCCAGCTCTTTCCAAAGAAGGCTGGGATAAAAACGTATCTGAAAAGCCTGAACGCTTTCAGCTCTCGCACAATACGTGGGCATTTTTCTTTCAAGGATTTATGTACAAAAAATAAGAAGAGTAAGAGATCTCGGAAAAAATGTACAAAATGTAAAATAGACATATATAACGGTAGAGAAAATAAATTATAATAAGGGGGGATTACAAGCTGTAACACGGGAGCAAAAAACCATGGGTAAGCATGGCGTTCCGAATGGAAAATGTGTACGCATTGTGAGACTGCTGGAAATCCTGGCCTTCTTCAACAGTCCACTTTTTTCGCCGACGCGATCCTAAATATTTGTTGCCGTTCTTTTGAAAGTTATATATGTAACGAATAAGTGCGCGAAATTTGTCTTATTTGGCCTAAATCTCCGGAGTAATGGCACCACATTATTCAGGTAGCATTCAGCAGAGTCCGAAGCGCCCTGCATTGAAAATTGATGGTTCATTTGCAATCATGGCCTCTTCTTCTTCTGCAGCTGTCCGCCACAAGAGCTCCCTGCTGCTTCGATGTCGTTTGCAAAGAGTAAACTTATTTTTCTTCGGCATACGTAAGCCGAGAGCCCTCAATACCGCAACCAAGAGGCGGAAGGCAAGTCACGTGCTCCAAGATAGTTGGATATTAAAAATGCAATGGCTCAGACTAGCAGAGAGCTGAAGGCAGATACATATTTAGACGTGCTATCGTGCCCTGATATCTTTAAGCAGGTCTCTAAGAAGCATATGCAGTACGTATGCCAGGCAGAGCCGTGCTTCCAGGAGAAAAAAGAAAAAAAAAAAGTGCAGCTTTCAGAGAGAAAGGAAAGAGAGGAATGACTTCTGAATGATTTTGAGAGCTCATGCATCCTTTTCTCCTTTTCCTGTGTCTTTCCTTTTATATATATATATATATATATATATATATACATACATACATGTTCTTTGAACATGCTGCTTGTATCATAACATATCCTTTTAACATGTATCTTCTGCGATAACATCCTGTTCCCTTCCCAACTTCCCTTCATCCTTCGTATTTTGTTTTCCGCTCAGGCTTTCACCGCTTCCGTTGTCCTCACTTTTACTCGGTACATTACAAAGAAAGCCACTTTTGTGTCAACGTTTTCCGCACCAGCACTCTAGTCTTGAGGGTTCTCCTCTATTTGTTCTATCTTTTTAAGGCCAGTGAAGTGGATCCTTATAGGAAGTGCATTATCCTGTCTTTGAATATGGTATATATATACAGGCAGCTCAAGGACCTACAAAAGAAACAGGCACGCTAAAAAAAAAGAAAAAAAGATATGTTTACCATGAGTGGCTACCCGAGCTACTTTCAAGCTACTTTCGTTCGCCCTATCGAATTGAACAATGTTAATTGTGCCCCTACGCCACCGAAAGGAATAACACTGTTCAAACTAGACTTTGCCATCGCCTTAAAGAAAAAAAAAAGTCAGGGTTGCACTTGGTATACATGTGAAACAAATATAGACATCTAAATACTGGTACACCTGCGCCATCAAGAATTGTGTTATAGAATGCCGCTTGTTAACGAGTTGTCCCGTGTAATGTGTGCCAAGTAAAGTCCTCAGCATTCTGACATGATTGACGATAAACCTCAGTCAACAAAACGTCGTCGCTTTTCCTCATGACTACAAAACCGGCTTTGGAATAATGACATGCGCTGTTATTTTCCCTTGGGTTTTGCGTTACCTTGTCTTGTCTTTGAAGCTCATCTTGTCCAAGTATGCTCCCCCATAGGGTTTTCAACAAATCTAAGCACTGGAAGAGCATACTGTTTGACGGTTGGCGATAAGTGCGCCACTTTTTCTCACGCAAACCCAAGGGAAGATAACAGTGTGTTCAGGTCGCATAGCTGGACTTACGTTGGTACTGTTTTTGTTCCCCACAAATATCTATGGATGAGGCCTAACGGTGTCTTGTTTTTATCGAGGCGATCTCTTCGAAACAACCTACGCCCCACACAGAGGATAACACTTCATACAACGAACGTTCCTTTTCTTTTTGTGTAAGGTAGAGAAGATTCGAATGTACTTATACTGTCGAAAAGAGCCTCTGGCTAAACGGTGATACAAAAGTGGTCTCCTTTACAACGTTCAAGTTAACAATGGCAAAGGAACCGGAAGAAGTCTAGAACAATGGTACGAGAAGAGCGTGAAAGGAAAAAATGCGGCCATCTCGAAACTGATACCGAACTAATTTATTTTTCTTCTGAGACTGGGAACTTAGAATTGCCTTGTCTTTGTTTGTTCGTCTCTTGTTTTCTTTCTTTCTTTTACTTTTTCAGATTGATGCGCCAAGTCTTGTGATGTCTGTTGGTTACCCTTGTTCGCAAACATGCGGTTAATTGAAGTACGTTTTTGGTACGCGATATATGTCGGTACTGGCTGTTCTATGCTCTCATCATTGTGACGTTTTGGTCATTAATGTTTCCTTTTACTTTGCTTTTTATTGCCCAACCCCAACGAGAGTCATCGCAACTCAGTGAAGCCGGTGATGATCATTCCACCAAAAGCTCTGGAGTCCCACATACCGATATCAGGTCACCATAATGTTTCTTAATATCGTCGTCTGTAGCGATTGCGATGGTGATGAACAGAGGGATACTTCAAATGCCTTCAACCACGATGCTCCACTCCACTGGGTGAACGTCTCATTTCCACTGCAGTGCGCCTTCCAGATCGCATAATGCACAGCCTATTTTTAGAACTGTAACTTGCACGGTAGGATTCACGCTTCTCTGCCCTGCGCGATATTTGACGAATTACATATATGAGGCGAGGAAGAATCGTGGATGCTGGACGACGAAAAGTGTTTCGCAAACTGAATTACTTTCCGGCTCCCCCGCTTCATTTTCCTTGGGAGTGCTTCCTCCGCGGTGAAAGTTTCATCTCTAATCTAATTTTCTCCGTAAACATAAGAGCCCGACCAACTCAGGGTCTGCGGCTGTTGAAGGTAAGCTAACCGGAAGTATGGAGAAGGTAATGAGAGTTTCTTGATGACTTTTTTTGGTTTCTCGTGCTGAGTCATGTACCAAGTTCAATCGCCACATCACTAACACTATAGGGGCTAATATGCGAAGACTTCTGTTAGACGTGGGTGAAAGGGCTATGCAGATTCAGTACAGCAAGAAGGTTAGGGGAGCACGCAATTGATGAAAGCCTCCTGCCCTCAACCTCCATTGAATGCAATACAAATTACGTAATTTCTAGCCGCCTTGTACATCGCTATAACGTTTTCACATAAATTAACTGTACACTGCGCGAAGCCTGATCCAACCGACACTGTTCCCGCCATTTTCCAAATGTGGTAACGGTTAAAGCTGAACATTCGGTAACGTGTTGACACTAACTGTTCAATCGGCTAAAGTGAAGCTGCAGGCTGTATTTCGGAATTAAAATTGTGTCTGGCAAAGAGTTACTCATATTGCATAGCGAAATAGAGGGTTAGACTATTACACAACGAATATTGCGTACATACGTCCGTTATTGTGTAAAGGTTGAACAGGAATAACGCAGCGCAGCGAAGTTAGTGGCAGGATCCGAAAGTAGGGTCATATCTTCCAGACGCGGCGTCGAAGGCCATCGCTATATATGAGTAGCAATAGAGCTATATGAGTCTTGCTGCTCACTCATGTCACTGACTCTGGTATACCACATTATGTTCATGACCGCATAACTTATGTTTCCTGTATTTAGGTTCAGAGCAGACGGGAAGAGAGCGACTTACCTCTGGACGTTCTACTCTGATAAAATTACAAAGGAGCAGGCGAGCTGGTAAAAAGCCCGAGCCTGGACGTTGAAAACGGACGAATTCACGGGCACAGACTCTAAATCGGTGAATTCGTCTTTATGAAATTTTCTACTATTTCTCTCTTTTTTCTTCATCATACGAACTCTGTGTCACGCATACGGCGCGTCTATCCGGAGGCTGTTTTTTCGATGAATCGAGTTGTCGAACTTGCTTCACGCGCCGCGTGGTCAACTGAGCACACAGGGGATCAAAAACACGTGTAGTATAGTCATATGCAAGAGCTATCAATTCGATGGGAGTCAGCGGTCAGCATGAAACAGTAGGAGATGTCCTGGAACGTATACCGCTTTGCGGTACCCGAGGCTTGATGACAGCGACAAGCATTGTTGTCGCCCTGACTGACTCTGACAGTCGTTGCTCAGATTTCTCACTGTCTGCGAAGGTGAGCCACTCGTTAAGGGAATCTAAGTAATGCTGACTCTCTTTTTCTCGATTTTGGTGTGTCTGACATTACCAGCACATGATCGGCGCATACGCGCCGCAGGGCAAATGGTGCAATATAGAAATGGAAAAGAGCATGTAATCAGGAGAAGACTTCTTCTCTTTGGCTCCAACGATGTTTGCCCTTTTTCCGATAGGTGCACAAATAGCGTCCTCATTTCCTCCTTTTTGCCACTGTATCAGGAAGGAATGCTCTTGAGGCCTTTCATTCCCATCTGCCCATGCACTCGAAAGGCCGAAAATACGTCGGGCAAGTTGGCGATTGCACCTTCGGTCGGTGGGTTGTACGCACATGTCGTATAAAACGCACGTCCTGGAAAGAGGTTAACGGCCCTTCCATATTACGTATTTTCTCTCTTTTTTGGTGAGCCTCTAGTGGTTCACGAATGTGTTTGTTTATCTTTCCAGGGCGCTCATAAAAAAAGACAAAAGCAAAAATCTCGATCTCGGAAGTCAACCGTTAGAGATGCATGTACAAATAAAGCTGGAAGGCAAGGAAGAAATTTGCTGGATACTGCTTGTCAATTTAAGGCAACACGCCAATGAATGCTGCAATGACAGCCTCTTCAAAGCATAAGTTAAAGCAACACGCCTGAGGTTGGAAGCCGCCGATATTTCAGCGAAGCACAGAGACTTACGAAAATTTAGGTTAATTTCTTCAGCAACGACAAGACCGACGCCACGATTCATGCTTCGATGGCTCCCAGACACCATTTCCATCGTGACTGAATGGCTGTACTCATTCACGCAGTAGGCTTGGTGCTACAAGTTGTTGCGGGCTGCTTGGAATCAGAGACATTGTGTTTAATGAGCGTTTCACTCAAGGGTGAATAATCATTTCGTCCTCTCTGTTACAGTGGCCACGCTATTCCTCCGTAGCAGTCCTGCACACTTTCATAAAGTGACAGAGAGAAGTCAGCACGCGTTCCGGAGGCTGGTTTCTCCATAGCAGTCAGTCAGAGTTCTCACGCTGTCAATGTCTTACATGTGCGCATTACGAGGGTCTTTCACGAATTTAGGTAGAGCGAGCAATTTATGATGTCACTACGTGCTAAGCCAGTCCCAGATAACTTTCTGTTGGAATTATTGAGAGGACGGGAAGTGAGTGTTGGTTATGCGTGAACATCATAAACGAACGCGAAAATACACGGGACGGACGACAGTGACACAGCGCTCAAACAATCTACAGCTCCGGAGATTTTATGGGTAAATTAAAGCCAAAAACTCGAAGCTTTTATGCGAGGTGGGACACTGAAGAAACGAACAGGACCAGCCTGTGGTGGCGGGGGAAGGACATTGAGGGCTCACGCAATTTAAAGCGACTAATGAGAGGGCGAGAAAGACGTGTTCGTGTGTGGCCTAGCGTCCATTATCGCGGACATCCTGTATATACTTATGCGCAGTCTTCGTGAGAGGACGCTAAAAAGTAATAGACTAAGCACTGCACCCTGCAGTACACCAGCTGTGATGGTGGGCTTGCTTCGAGTACTGCCTTGCAACTCTCCGACATATACGCCAGACGGCAACAAGGCATACCGTTCTCATAACGTGTATTTGCTAGATGCCCGTTGCAGACAGTATCTTAGGTGTTTTTCAAGTCTAACACCAAGGCAACAGTAAGACAGGCGTTGCACAGAACGATAATGGCACAGCTCACAGAGAGCACGCACTCGAGTAAGGGCTGTTCGAATGAACGGACGTGTCATTGTTGTAGGAACTTCCTTCAAAAACTCCTTCTACTTTCGACAATCAACTGGAAGTGTCACTACCCATGTGCTGGGTCTAAAGCACAATAGAAGCATCTCATTAAGTAGAAGTTTTAGCGACTCTAGAAACCAAGTGATCCGTCTTAATAACAAGCTCTCAACAATTCTGCACAGAAAACTTGTGAAACTGATCGAGAAATCGATTCTAGCCCCATCGCTCACTTTCTGGGCTTTCACACATGAACAACGAGTGCACCGTGGACACAAAGCATTCATTGCCCGTGACTGGAATGAATTTCCCTTCTCTTCTGTAGAAACGGCACTGCATCTGAGACACGCAGGAAGCACGTCGTAAAAGGAGGTCTGCGAAAGCAGTGCGTCGGTTGAATATCCGCTTATGGCAGAGAGAATCACTATCTGGAGGAACAGAAACCACATTACAGCAGCATGCATCTTTTACGCGAAAGGCTTTTCTCGGTAAACTTGCTCGACGTGATTTTAGGTTGTTACGGGAAAGACTTTCTGGTCGACGTGAGAAAGAGTATCATCCCGGGGCTGAGGAGACGCAAACGAAATATTCATGTCATGCGTTATGCTCAGTCTGACAACACTGTGAAAAGTTTCAAATAGAAACTACGCACAGTACAAAGCTTTTCGTTAGGAACATACAAGGCTCCCATGATACAGACGCAATACACAAAACCAAACATATCACTTTGAAGAAGCGCCAGCGCAAATATGTGCGATGTCTCGTCTGGGAAACACTCCTATACAGTGCCTGTGTAAAAACAGTCCGGGATTCCCTAGTTTAATCGCTACCCTTCACACACACATGCCCTCACGTCGTGAGTGCATTCACGGCCCCTCATAGCCTAATTCTTCCTTACCTTCGCGTGTTCGTGGAACCTCGGTAAGCGCGTCTATGAGTTCCGTACGCTATCCGCCATGCACGCTTAAAGTATGTCCAACTTCAGAGCATTCTACTAGGGTTGAAAATCTCGCATATATTTTCAAGTGCTGGGACTTCGCAATTTTTTTCCACCGAATAACGGGATCCTGGGACGGGATTGAGATTATGATTATTTTTTTTTCCCTGCTGCAAATACAAGTCGTCATTTTTCAATTTGATAGCAGTAGTCATTTTGCAGCAATTCCTGGTATCTGCCATGAACCTCATATATGTATATGTGCAGAGGAACTGTGCATAAAAAAACAAATACTGGTAACAGGTACCTTGACGTCTATAATGCCTTCTTGGCGGGACTCCACGAAAACCTGGGAGAAAACGGAGAAGAAATATGTCCCTTGGAGTGGCGCTTCCCAACGTTTCCAATAAAATGTACGTTGATCAAACAACATCAACTTATTTAAGCAGTGCAGTGCATTAACATATTTAAGCAAACAGTGCAGCACTGCAGTGGCCAAAATCAACCGAACTCTCAGGTTTCTTTAAAGACATCTGTTTTTTTTTTCGTGTGGGGCACGACGTCGGCATATACATTTCTTTATCGACTTCAGGAGCCACAGAAAAGAATGTAAACAGAAAGTAAATGAAGTAAATGAAATTATCAATTATTATTATTATCAACTTTTCTGCCTTCGGGTCTTTCTGACTTCTGGTCATAGTAGTCTCGTTACGTAAACCCACCAATTATTATTATTATTTTTGCTTTTTTTTCATGTAGAAGTTGCGATGAAGAAAACCTGAAAAAAAAAATTTGCCTTATCACCATCTCAGAACTGCATATCAGTTCCATCGAAGAGTCTCCCTTCGACACCTTAAAGTTGTATTCTCTAGAATTTCTGCAATCTTCAAATTATGACTGAAAGTAATGACTGATGGGAAAATTCCCCATCTCATGATCACAACAACAACAACAACAATTAAATGGTGATGATGATGTGGGGAATTTCCCTGCTCGGCGAGTAGAGTGCTACCCCCATTGCCATTGAGTGTAG
>JARGYV010116712.1:2609-14803 GCA_029532675.1 Ornithodoros moubata | reverse complement strand
TGTTTCGTCCGCGAATGCTGAATGTGCCTTACGTGATGTAAAGGTGTTTGGATATTGCAGGCTAATTTCCTCTGCTCCCCAGGCCTAACCGTAGCGAGGTAAAAAAAAAGCAACAAAAAACAGAAAAAAAAACTTTGCTGTAGAAAAGGAGAAACTGGGCCAGACATATGTGATGAATGCGCGGACGAAGACGACCGACTCCAAGGGCTGACGACAATCGAGGAGAGGATATGAAAGAAAAGAGCAGGAAATATCACCGAAACAGGAAATCCCTTTCTGTTTATTTCATATATGCCACGCTCTGTATGAAAAGCTAATAAACGCCATTCAAATGGGTTTATTTTTTGTGATTAATAAAATTTAAAACATGTGTGGTGATGGCGCTGTTTCCTTACATGCTTTAGTTCAACTGTATTTCAGATAGGAATATATTCTTTTGTATTCCCTTCCTATATCTTACTATAAGAACGGTGGAAAGAACAACAACAGAACTTGCGAGAAGACGAGAGAGCAGATTAGAGCACGCCAATGAATCAACAGCTCTTCGATGCAAGTTTAAGGGCATGGCGAGGCAAGAGAGTCTCGTTAGCCACACTTTCTCACTGCGTGAAGAACAGCATCGCGGGCGCCACGGAAGAGCTAAGTGTTCGAACCCGCACGTGGCCGCTTGATGGATGTCTGGCGCTGCAGGCGTCGGAAATGGGCACGCAGGATTACATAGGGCGGTGGTAGAACGTGTAAAATAGGGGGGCGAAGGACAGTTCGTCTGCTTCCTCATGATAGGGTACGCTCCGGTGACCAGGGACCCAGGAGAGGATAATACTGTGCACGTGAAAAGGGGATGGTGCGCGGATGACGGACGTAAGACGATGCTGAGAAGGGCTCGTCAGGGCTGTTACTAACGAAAGACAGTCTGACAAGACAATCACTCGGCTGTGGGAGGGCGGTACCCGCACGAGACCGAGGGCAACTGCTAGCAGCAGAGTGTAGTCCTGCAGCCTAACAGGTAGGCAAGAGTCTAGCGAAGGGATGAAGACACCAGCCCCCGCCTTCTCCTCAACGACCGAGGCGTCAGTTGAGACCACGAGGTAGTCAGGCCCTTCACTTAAGAAAACTGACAGCATGGCGACTAGCGCTGATGTTATGACGTTGACGCCGCCTCGGAAAATATCCCCAGTGGAAGTGGATGGTGGCGTAGGAGGTACGACGAGAGGTTTCAACTTACTCAGTGAGACATGCAAGGGGGGAAAGGAGCTGGTTCGCGAACGTAAGCTGAGAGGTGTTGTGCACAGACCAATAACTGTTGGGGGCTGGCACATCGTCGCATGAAGAATGTCACCGGTTCGGCTTTGGCAACAATGTAGTCCAGGTGCAGTGAGGCAGATTTCCCCAAAAACGAATCCTTTATCCCAGAATTGGCGTCATTGGACTGAACGACTGTCGACGCCATAATGTCAAGTCACATCACGTAAACGCTAGCAAGTGATTAGAACAGTGAAAACGATCTTGTCCCAGGCCTGCATTTATGAAAATAACCAAAAAATTGTGAAAAACTGTTCATCATGAAAAAGTTAGCCCGCGCACAAGTTACTGAAGCCGTGAAAACGACACAGTCAACAGGCGAAAAGGCGATTGCCCCCTCTGAAGGAATCCTAGTAATTCTACGAAATTCCAGGAGTGTACCAGCGCCACCAACGAAAGCTACGAGTTGTTACAGATCGATCGGAAATCAAACTTGGACGAGCTTCAAGAGGTGGCGCCAATTCCTATTCCCTGTCAAGGTGCTGTGGCTAAAAGGCGCCATGTTTGAACCCCATGTGGCCAACTACCAGCGACGATGGCGAGGTGGATGGCTCGACGCTCCCGATCCAACACTTGAGAGCAGAAGCGCTTGCGGCTGAAATCAAGTATGTTCTAAAACCAAACTTTCACCACACAGCACGGCCTGGTTGTATCGCCATTCGGAATGATATCATTCATCTTCTTGACGTATCAATTTCGATCATCAACCCAAGCATTCTGGTTGGTGATTGGCTTCACCGTGTTATGTGGTCAAGTTACGCCCTTCGAACCACCCGCAAAAAACTTTCGTGCTTAGCTGAAAACAGGAGGCATACGTCATTTGGCGATTGTTACGCTAATGCTCACAGGAGGCTACACCGTGCTGTTTTCCAGAAAATCCGGACAGAGTATGATATGAACGGACACAGTGCAGTGATTGGTGAAAACTTGTGTTGTGCAGTGAAGTTGTCCAAATGCACAGCCCTCGGTTACCCGTTATAGAAAATACAGGGCTACAAACAGCAGCAGCCTCGTGGTTATGAAAGTGGAGAGCGTGGCTCCACCGGATAGTTCAGTATTCTTGTCTCCACCCTCAGGCTTTCCCTGACAGATCAGGTCGTGTCCGCATGCACAGCTCTGGAAGCTTTTGCACGAAAATGTGCATTCAAAAGCTGCTCCCACCCAGGTGGCATTGGGATAAACTCGATACCACTATCATGTCGCTCTTTAAGCAACTGCCACTTTGAGAAACAGATAACTTTGCCAATTCACTTTAAAAGTACAGTTATAGGAAACCGCTTAAAGTTTCCATTTGTCTAACTCCTTGCGTCTACTGTACAAAGAAATTCCACACTATACACGGCGGAAGCGGTAGCCCAAAGTCAAATGGTTGCCCTGCAAGCCATTAGCGAGCATTACAGAGACCAAACGCGCACAGAGACTGTTTGACGAAAGGCTAATCGAAATATGCACAGCTTACTTACATCAGAGGTCGCAGCGTACATTCGGACAGCTTGTGACTCTGTATAGCGCAGGTGCATGTACATGTGCGTGTACATTGTGGTATAAAGCTTGTATCAAAGGTACCGGGCAACTTTCACAAACAAGGTAACTCATCTTCATCATACTTAGTTCCTTGCGAGTGCTAGTCCATGGTCTAACGATTTTCTGCTGTTACGGGCTGACAGTAGTAATAATAATTTGTGGGTTTACAGGCTGACCGCTCGAACTTGCATTGTTGCATGTTAATTACTGACCTTCCTTCACAGACACTGACCCAAGCTGGCGATCGTGAAGCAACCTGCTTGCGACTACAGACTATCTTGTCCACTACAGCGCACAGTAATCACCAATTGCGTTGGCACGTTTCAGACATGCAAGTGACAACTCACCACCGGCAGCGAAACTAAAAACAAAAGAAACTAACTATCATCACAGCTCAAACCAAATTGAGCTGTAGCATGCAACCGCAGCTCGACCGACGGTTAGCGATGCTGTCCATGGCAATCGCGACTGCTAAAAGTGGGTTCCGAATTCACTCATTCTCCTCATTCACTGTTGCATCATCTAAGACGGACAAGTCCCTCAAGAGAAGTCCGCAGCGGCATCGACAAAGACGAAGTTCAGGGGGAGCCACAAGGTAGCTGGAAAAAGAACCGTCGTTTTGTTTCGGATTGTGTTGGTGGCAAAGGTTAAACAAACCGCCACAAAAGGTTGCGCGTGCACTGAGTGAACGCGACTCAGCCGAACGCTTGTATGAAGTAGCAAGCGACTTGAACGAGACAGGCAAGGTAAGACAACGTGACCTACTATGCGTGATTTTAGCCGCATTTTTTTTGCGTCCCAGCCTGGCTGGATGAGACTGATCACCGCCAACCGCGATATAGAATCGACCTGATGCATGAGCTACCAACGTGGTGCAATTAGGTCCACCATTTTTAGGACTTGACTGCCGTTCTATCAGAATTACCTTTCAAATCGCTGCCTACGTGCATTTAGGTCCACAATTTTTAGGACTCGACTGCGGTTCTATCATAAATGCTTTTCAGATCGCTACTTGTGTTCAGTGTTACAATACGAGATTGGTAGTAGTAGTTTCGTCTGTCAGTTGTGCGTAACGCTTTCGTGAATTCGAGATAACTGTTGGCGACAACGTTGCGTTCTAACCCGTTGTTTTGATCAGTCATGCGAAGAGTATTCAATGTCTGTTGCTCGTTCTCTTCTAATCTTTATATAAAAAAGGAAAAAAAAAAGAAAACAGAAGATAGTAGTTTCGTCTCGCGGAGTGGTTTAGGCTTACCCGCTGTTTTTTCTTTCATTTTTTAATAAGGTTTTTTGGGTATTATATACTTTATGTACAGTGTACGTCTTGAAAAGTTGCATCTTCTCGAATCGGACTCCGTAATTGTAAAAAAAAACTTGGAACGTAGGTAATGCATTCGTTAGACGTATCACTGGACACGTCGGTAGTGTCAGCACATCGGAAACAGCTGTTAAACTGCGAATGGCGCAAAATGTCACGTAGTTTTTGGCAATCCGCGAGTGTGTGCGATGTCTCATGCATGCGTGGACCTCGTGCAAGGCATAACAATGGACGCAATTAGTAATGTAGCTCGTGTGAGTTCATGGGTAGTTGTGGTGCTGACGTATGGCTCCTGAACAATTTTCGCTTTGGAAATTCTGTTTGCTGCTGCATGCAGCCATGCAGCCTTCACTTCATCGCCGCTGTGTCATTTTGGAAATTCGACACTTCGTATGGGGCTACCCGTAATGCGTTATAAGCTGCAGCTAATCTATTGTATGGGACCTGATCACGGAGCGGGAAATCTGAACGTAGCAAACGGCCGGTAGAGGAACGTTACAGTTTCACCTTATTCCTCGTTGTCTGAAATGCAGTGCGAGGTTCCGTATCATGTGCGACAAGGCACTAGAGCAGGCAGCGAAGGAATCGGCGGAGTACGCATGCGATACTGAAGGAGGGAGAAAACAAGACACTGGCGTAGCGTCCGCGTTCCCAGCCGCGGTTGACGGCCTTGATACACCACCAGCTAGCAACGAAAGGCAAGTGTTCGGTGCCGTGTTAACTAGTAGTGTTGCAAATGTAACTGAGATAATTGTTTTGGCTGTGTATGCTTTGAGAACTATACTTGAGCGATGGAGGGGCTTCGTCCCGCTTTCTACAAATATGCTGTTTTGGGGGCATCGAACCTGCAAGCGAAACTCCGTGCATGTTATGTATCCAATAAATGTTACCCTGTCAGATTTTGAGCATGACTCAACCCTCTGAACTCCTCTGCATGTCTTATTTCTGCATTTTAGTGGGGAGTGCTCAGGGGGAGGAGGAGGAAAGCCCCAGTTCTACATAGAAGTGGATGCCAGTGCCATGGCAAATCTCAAAGCAGGAACGCAGTATACGTTGGTCCCTGTGGATGCTGAACAGAGGGTAGCTGCAGCAGCAGCCGCGGCTAATGAGCATTCCCAGCAACAACAGCAGCAATTGTGAGTTAGTGTATCAGTGGCCACAATGCTTCATATTTTGAGCACCTTCACTCTCTCAATTTTTACTTTTTTTTTTTTTTTTTTGTACTTTGCACTACTTTTTATTGCGAGTCGTGTGGGGCACATGTGAAACCATGTTTTGGTGTTTGCTACCTGTCGCTTGACAGATGTTTTTAAGTCAGCAAACACCAGAGTGAGAGAGGTTTGTTGACAAGGATATTAAGAAAGTAGAGCACATAGTTAGGGATTCCCATCAAGAAGCAAGCCCACGACACACATGAAATCTCACACTGCTCTCCCTACAGGGCGTGGTGTCAGCCGATGGATGGAAGGTTGCCAGAGGAGGATGTCCATGGAAATGGGGTTGAAGGGGTGACAAAGGTATGCTGCAGTTTTGCTTTAGGATTGGAGAGTATTTTGTGTAAAGTGTTGCAATTCCTAAGCATGTTAATCTTTACTGCTTTCAAGCATGACTTGGTAAGCCTTTTTGAAATGAACTAGAACAAGCTAAGATATTAGTCTCTTCCTAATGCATTCAAACACTCTGCAAAAAAAAAAAAAAAAAAATTATTTTCACAATTTTTTTATGAGATTAGTGGCCACAATAAAGGGTTCTAGCAGAGTGAACAGTGGTGCATTCGGTGAACAATGTGTACTGCTATTTCAAGTTGCCTATAACATGTAGTGACTACATCGCAGCACAATATACATAATACCTAAACACGTTAGACACATTATGAGTGACGTACGAAATATTGCTTGTGCAAAGATCGAGACGTGTGTGCCAGCAGAGCTGATCTAGCTGTTTTAAACTAAGTAAGGATTAGGTTAAGCCTGTTGGCTGTCTCTGAAGCTGTATTCGTGGTGACTTCCCACAGGAAGAACTTTCAGCAGACACATTCAGTTTGGACCAAAGCATCATGAATGGGTTTGGCAGCAGTAAACCGGAGTCCCCAGATAGCCCTCCCGTGCTGGATACAGATTTTGAGGGAGCCACTGCAGATGGCCAAGAGAAGATGACCTACACTCCACTCATTTCTGTGGCTCAACAACAGCAGCAGCATCAGCACCACCAACAGGATGCTGTGGCTGTGGCAGCAGCATCTGCTGCTGTTACCTCTCACATGGTGAGGTTGATTCCTTCATTTTGTGTTAGAATTTCATCCACTTTAATTTTTTGGGTGAAAGAGAACAGACAAGACCTTGGCTGCTGTACATGTTTTCTAGAGTGTGTATGTGGCTCTTATTCTCGACAAACAAATTTTAATGCTTCTGATTTTATTGGAAACAAAAAATGTGGGATCTTAATTCCGAGATTTAGAATTTACACTTAGAATGAAAAATTAGGCTTCAAAAGAAATTCAGCCAGCCTACATTTCAAGATACTTTTCAATGTGAGTAGCACACAGTTGATAGTTTTAATTACTTCTTAGCCTGCTTTGGTATTAATGGCTAAATTTTTGCAATATTGTGTGTTCCACTGCTAATGCAGTGTGTTCCATCTGGCTATTCAAAAGTACTTCCTAATATGAGATCCTTGTTACTGATATTTTTTATCAGTTGTCCAGTTTGTCAGTTAGTAAAAAGTACAGTAGCTGTTACAGTTCAATAATGCTGCCTTTTGAAAATTTGTATGTTACAGCAGCTCAATAAAGAGAGCAAATAGCTTGCCCCTGTATCCTGGAATTTTATTCTCAAACGAGGTCAGCATTGTTGCTTTTGTCCATAGGACCATCGGAAGGAAGGGAAATGTGTGAGGGAGTGCATTCTCTATGACAATACCTCGTCAATGCTCAATTGTACTTGACATGGGTACACATGAAATGGCTTCGATAGCCCCGTTCAGGAGAAATACCATCAGCATGGGCAGATTGTAGCCTCTGGTTGTTTAGCATCTCTTTTTGTTTAATGGCTGTTTCTAAAGAATATTTCTCTTCCATGCAAATGAGCTCCTATTTTGTCTCTAGTGGAAAATTGCCCTTCCCCCTTTGAGAGTTCTTGTTTCAGAGCAACGTTTCATTATTCTTTATTTTAATACAAGCGAAGAAGACAGAATGCATATTGAAAATGTATCACAGACACTTTCAGAAAACCCTGAGTTTAGGCATGGGGAACAACCGGCTACTCATCTGTCTCGTGTCTCCCTCCCGTCTGCATTTCCTCCATTCTGAAGTTCATCGGCAGCCTTGTACAGCATTTCATCGATGATAGGTCCTTAACGGGTCAACTGATAACAGAAACGATGTTCTGCCCGAATGAGAAAGTGGTGGCTTTATCTGGCTGAGGGGGCTACCTTTTAGCTTTTCTTTTGCCTCTATAGAATCCATCCTTGAGCTCCTCTGCATTCTGCACTGCTCTACATTCGGTCGCGTGTACTGCAAAGTTTTGCTCTAGGGCAGAACTGAAGGTGTACTTTCAACGGCGGAGGACGCAGGTCGTTCGTTGCCGTCGAGAACGGATACAGGTTTACACAGCCCAGCCACACATGCAACAGGTAAAAGGGGTGAAAGGAATGGAGAGTGTGGCACAGAAAATGAACACTCTGGCAACATCATTGCAGCTCCTGACACGAGTGCAGCGAAAGGTTTCTTGCAGAAACAGATTGCAGGTAAAAAAGGAAAAAAGTCCTGCTCCTCGTTCTTTCTTCGGCCTTCGCTTGTGGCTCATCATCTCCTCACATTTTCACTTCTCGAACCTGTCATGTTTTTTGCACGTTGGGGGGAACATTGCATGACTTGATATCGACTGCTCGCAGATAACAAGCTTGCACTACCACCACTCTGCTGGTTCATTTAGCCTTTCTATAGTGCAGTGAACCTGCATTTTGCATTCGCATTTCAGGACCAGTCTTTCTAGCTTCACTAGCTTACCCACTCTTCAATTTTATACTCATGCTGGGTGATAATTTTTAATCAATACACATTTTTAAAAAATATGTTGCAATAGACTGCGTACAAGTAAGATATGCTACTTGGCAGACATTATTTTGAGAGTACAATGTGACTAATTACCAACTAATTGGTTAAAATTTACTCATTAACCTTTTAATTACAGAAGCTAGTGCACATGTTGAATAGGTGGACTTGCAGGCAGTGGTTGGCTGCGGCTATCCCAGGTTTCAGAAATTGGGTAGCGAGCATACGTTTCAAGATATCGATCACCGAACATTGCTATTCATACCGAAGCTAAAAGTGTAAAAGTACAAACAAAAGGAAAGCAGAAAGAAAATTCTTGCTGCGACTGAATTCAGTCATCAATAAAATGCCAGTTTGATTTTTAGGGGAGTGCAATCTGCTTCGTAATATATAAAAGTTCCTCAAAAAGGAATGGTTTCAATTTTTGTATCTTTGGGGAGAGTATTACAAGGAAGCAAACATCCACGATGGTCTTGTGTAAACTACAAAAAGAAGCTTCCTGCATGATCTTGCATTGTCTTTGTACTTCCTCAAGTCATCCTCTCCTGTGTAGGGTTTGATGCATCTGGATAACTCCCTCATCACAGCACTTTCACTGACCACGTCTGAGCATTGCACGCTGTTCTCTGCTTGCATGCCACTATTCCCTCTGCTTCTGTTCTCATGATCAGAGTAATTTCCTTTACATTTTGACGCTGTCATTCTGCTCTTCTTTCGTTTGGGTTTCCTATATGCCTAATATCTATTTCTCCAGCACGCAGCCGGATACGAGGCTCTCCGGTACCGTCACCCGTCCCCACCCATGTTTGGCGCTCCCCCACCACACGGACTTCAGCACCAGGCACCGTACTTGGTGCACTCACGAGGGGCGTGGGCCCCTTATCCTGCCACTGCCACTCCACAGGCAAGTTCTCATTCTTTTGTTGACAATATGTTCTCCTGGCTGAGAGAAGTAAATGTTGAGTGTATGTGTGCAGATGTTGGAATAAAGACCTTACATCTTGGTTGCGGTAAGTGAAAGGTATAGTAATTCAATGCATTTGACTGTGTCTATATCTGCATATTTTCTAGAGCGAATGCTTTTCTTCTACCAATGGATTTTATGCGAAAGCTTTCCTATGTGTAAATTGTTACCCGAATATGCTGTCCCCGAGCCTCAACATGCAATTTGCCAATCTCTGCTTTCTTTGATTTTGCATAAATTGAGTGCAGTATAAACTGTAATGAAAGCAAGAGCTAAAACCTAGAGTCTCAGGTTTGAATCTGCCGATCTTCTGCATGAATATAGACTGCACTTCTGGGTATGCCAGGAGTCTGTTTCATTGACTCTGCAGCCTTTTGCTGCTACTGTAGAGATGTCTCTTCGTTCCTCCTTCAGGGCAGCCAAGCCTATTTGACGTCAGTCATGCCACAAGCAGCCCCAGGCACCCCTGGCAGCAGCAGCATGAGTGCTGCCAGCACTAGCAGTGGCACACCAGACACAGCCATGGCGCTGGGGGCAGGTGATGACGGGGTGCATTCACCTCCAGATTATGGGCGAGGGGATGCAACGGCGACAGGAGCAGACCTCCTGGGAGTGGCACGTGTTGCCAACATGGGTCAAATCCAGCAGATGGTGGGGCCACTAGACAACATGCCTTACTACATGCCCTTCAATGGACGGGAGAACCACAACGAAAAGGAGCGCAAGAGGAGGTAAAGAGCTGTAACGCCCATCAGAATCATCTATTTTGGATGGAGCACACACTGTATATATATGGAGTGCGCTCCCGACGGAACTGACCAAATATCAGTCACGTGGTAAGCATCCACAACGAAAAAACACAAGACCCGAGAAAACAAACACGCACGTTTCTCTAGTCTCGTGTTTTGCGTTATGCATCCTTGCCACTGGCTTCCTTGTTTCTTAACCATCTTTTCTGTATGGTAAGAGATGGTACTGTAGAGCACATGCTAGAACGAGTGTTCTATACTGTTTCCGCTATTGTCGCTATGCCAGGGTCCCTATTCTTCCACAGTTGCAATAGTCCTTAGCAGCATGGATGCGCACGCAATATATCAAGTGACAATGTCACTCTGTTTTTTACAGTGACGAAGATGTCGACTGGGGAGGTGCGTTTGAAATTGAGAAAGAAACATCCTTATTTGTCTTACTTATAAGAGCACGCAAACATCATCAGACGCATTTCAAATCGGGTCGAACGGTACACTTGGGAAGCGTATATTGAAAGGGGGGATCCAGAGTGCAAGAAAAGAGGGGGAATGACGTTGCTACCTGAAGCACTACCACTTGTCGCAGAGAGTCTTGGGGATAGTGGCGTAGCGCGTTTGTGGAGTAGCATTTGGTTGCTGCATTAAGACTTCCTGGAGCTGCTTGGGCAGTTTCCGAAACACCGTTGATCTACTTGGGGAACTGTCATGCAAGTTAACTCTAAATTAAAAGCAATCTTGGATGCTCTTTGTCATCAGTTTGCAGTCTTCATTGACACTGGCTTGTGAGTTTGTGCAGGTAATTCCTGTATGAAATACAAGCTTCGTTTAAATAACAAAAGAAGGGGTTGAGGCCAGCTGCAAATACGAACATGAACAACCAGGATTTAGAGCTGAAAGGATTGGGGAACTGAAGATCTCAAGGAAAAAGAAACATTTTGTGCTAACGCTGGTTACTGCGCCTAGATCTCGTGAACTGTTGCGGCATGAACGAGCCATGTCCTTGCAGCCAGTGGGATCTGGTTGCAGAGCCCAGCACAAAATGGCTCTTTATTTGTGGCTCGAACAGCCCTGCTTTAGGAAGGTAAAAGGTGTTGCTAATTGTTTTTTTCCTCATGCCGTAGAACCCGTATCAAGAATGCTTGTCAGACTCTGCGCTCCCTGGTGCCCGGTCTGAGTGAAAAGACTGACAAGGCAACGGTGTTTGAGTTCACCGTGCAGTACCTCCTCCACTTGCGAAGGCATCTGGGCGTCAAGCATGACAAGGTAGTACAAAAAAAGCCCACAGAGCGTGCAGAGTACAGTTACACCCAGATGGTACGTCACACCCTCTCTGGGCGGTCAATCCCTTCTTCTTGCACCTTATTAGCTGCAATTACTCTAAATCCCAACCCAAATTTTTGGCTTCATCTAGCAATGAATGGCACGCAGAAAGGAATGACACCAAAACGTGGTGACTCGTCACTAATTGGTGTGTTCTCACCACACTTTCGTGAGTGAGATGGTAGATTCACGTACACATGTACAAACGATGATGCACACAATGTCTACCAATTTATCATTATTCCAGCACCAAAACTTGAAACCTCTCATTCAGTGGAGAAGTCCACTTTTGCTTTCAATCTTGAACCATGGGAATGAAGCCCCAGAAGCCAGTGTGCAGCTAGTATGTGCAGGCGTAAACGTGCGACATGCTGCGTGCATTCTTTGTGGAATGCCTGCTCTGTCACTTGACACAAGATGGTTGTCACTACAAAACTAACCTGTTGACTCATAATATGTGGAGGCACTGCTGGCTTACATGAGTCAAGAGCAGAGCACTGCATTGGGCCAGAAAGACCAATTGCCCAAAGATTTTGGCTGCTGTGTGCTAAGGTTTAAATATGGAAGTGTTCCAAGGTGTGCACCTAAGCTTACTGCTAGGGGTACATCTGTTGTGCAATTGTTCTAGCTGCTCACGACCCATAGTTACCTCGCGGAGCTAACACTAAATTCAAGAATTTTATATATAGGGAGCAATAATTGGGCTTTAATAAGTTCAAATAATTTTTACATAACAGCTGAGCTTTGGTCATAGTCCCGTGCAATGTTCTGCCACAGTCTTATTCCATTACCCACACATTTACAGTTTCTTTCGCAGGAGTTCATGGAAAAGTACTCTCCCTACTGAAAGGAGCAGGAAAGACCACGTAGCCGAGGCCAAAGATAACCTGTGCCAAAGAAAGACCTCTTGTGCTTTATCTTTGTTTTTAACTTTTTTCCTACTTTTTTTTTTTTTTTTTTTTTTTT
>JARGYV010116648.1:0-11417 GCA_029532675.1 Ornithodoros moubata | reverse complement strand
TCCCACAGCTAACGGTTAGCAGGAAGTGCTGTAAGAATTCACTCCCAGCTGGTCTTTTGTTTGCATACGCTGATATCCCAGAAATCAATCTCGAATCCAGAACTATTTGTACAAAATAAGTATTTATTCAAATAAGTAAAATTTTCCACTGGCCATTAGTGGAGCAGGTAACACAATGTGGTCCTCCCCAACTTCCATAATAACTATATACAGGAGCTTGCTCAATCATTATCACTGTCTTCCTCCATGTTAGGACTTGTCGGACTGTATGTGGGCGAAGAAGGAGAGTAGCCCGGACTGGTCGGAGAATAACTTGACCCCTTTGGACTGGTCGGAGAATAAGTGGGCGATGTCGGAGAGTACTTCGGAGATGTTGGTGAATAGGTTGGCGATGTAGGCGAGTACTTTGGAGATGAGGGTGAATACTTGGGCGAGCTTGGACTGTACTGGGGCGAGGTTGGGCTGTACTGAGGCGAGGTCGGACTGTATTTCGGGGACGACTGCGTGTACGTCGGGCTCGTCGGCGAGTAATTTGGACTCGTGGGTGAATATTTTGGACTTGACGGCGAATACGACGGGGACGTCGGGGAGTAAGTTGGTGACGTTGGCGAATATTTTGGCGACGTCGGCGTGTACTGTGGAGAACCCGGCGAGTAGCTTGGGCTTGTCGGCGAATATGACGGCGACGTGGGAGAGTACTTGGGGCTACTTGGCGAGTAACTCGGACTGCCAGGCGAATAGCTCGGGCTCTGTGGAGAATAGTTTGGAGAGCTCGGGGAGTAGGACGGACTGGTTGGGGAGTAAGAAGGCGAGGTGGGAGAGTACGAGGGAGACGTTGGAGAGTAAGATGGAGAAGTGGGGGAGTAGGAAGGAGATGCTGGTGTGTAGTTTGGGGAACTTGGGGAATACGAAGGAGATGTGGGGGAGTAAGAAGGAGATGTGGGAGAATAGGAAGGGGATGTTGGAGAGTAGGATGGAGATGTAGGAGAGTAAGAGGGAGATGTCGGGGAGTAAGAGGGTGAGGTAGGAGAATAGGATGGGGAGGTGGGAGAATAGGATGGTGAGGTAGGAGAGTAGGATGGAGAGGTCGGAGAGTAGGATGGAGAGGTCGGAGAGTAAGAGGGTGAAGTTGGGGAGTAGCTGGGACTGGTAGGTGAGTAATTTGGTGATGTGGGGGAGTATGTTGGAGAAGTTGGGGAGTACGAGGGAGATGTGGGAGAGTAGGATGGGGACGCTGGGGTCATGGATGGGGAAGATGGTGCATATGCAGGAGAAGACGGTGAGTAATTGGGTGAGTGGGGACTGGGAATATAGGGAGAAGCTGGTGAGGAAGCTGGTGAACCAGGTTGTGGGGACCAACTGGGGCTGCAGCCTGCAGGACTGAAGCCACTTGCATCACTGCTGGCCGAGGGTGAGAACCCTGCCGCGCCAGGAGTCATGCCACTTCCCATTCCTGGGGACCATACACTGCCATATGCTGGTGTTGCACCCTGGTTCCAAGGCGTCATTTGGGGAGACATGCCAGCAATAGGTGTAGCAGCACTTCCAAAGAATAGTCCTGTTCCACCTGGCAGAGAAAAACATCTCTATTAATCCGTACAGTAACCTGTGTACTAAGAACCAGATGTGTACACACAGCGAAATGTTCGGATTTGGATCAAACACATAAATATATAAGGTCTTGAACTGTACGACAGTGTCTGCTTTTGAGTAACTCACACGGTGGATGACATGCAGTTCATGTGGAATTAAGCTACACTTGAAAACAAAGTGCCCAACACTTTCCCTTCCCTTTGTGCTGGAGAGAGACAAAGTGGACTTCAATGTGTCAACAACGTTTTCCGCTACGTCACTGGACTTTGGGTGATTGGACTAAAACAATCTGATCCTTACATATCAGACAAGCTTCTCAGCAGTTGCATAGAGGAACTAATTTTTACTGCACCCGCTGCCACCACGAATGCACAATTTTTCTTATTTCTTCTCCTTGCTGGGTGAAGATGATCCGCGATTAGCATGATTTGCAACAAAATAGAGTGCAGTGCCGGAGGGAAAGAACAAGTGACGTGTCTCAGAAAACTCCAAGAGCGGCCCCTCGCGCCTGTGAGGCTTGGCGCCACAGAAATATAAGCACATTTTTTAACGTGAAGCAAATATTGTCACGATGCACACTGTTTCCATGCACTTCTAGGTCTCATTTTACTTTTTTTGCAACCTGTCTTATAGAAATATCACTTATATAAAAATTTTTTGCGGTCCCGATGACTTTGATATAACGAGGGTTTATTGTACTACATTCTCAGACAAAGCGCATATAAAAACATTCCAAGAATATTAACGCACCTCAACCTCATTGGGAAAAAGCAGGTTCAACACTGGAAGTTGAAAGAGAGGGACTTACCCAGGGGACCCATCATTCCGGGTAAATTCATAGGTATTTCGATGCCGTACTTGCACTTCTCGGCATCCAGCATGAGATCAAAAGCTCCTGTGCCCATGCGAGCCAACTGGCCCATTATTATGTTTTCGGAAACGCCCTTTAGGCAATCTACTTCTGCATGCGACGCTGCGTCTAACAAGACGTCCACCTACAAGCGTACAAAGGTGCCACCTTTACTTCCGCACAAACATACGTCCAAGCTGTGTGAGAAATCCCTGGCTGCACTGCAATGGAGACTCACAGGTGAAAGGGAGAACACGCTTACCGTTTCTTCAAAGGAACACCTCATGAGGGCCCCAGTGTCTTGTCGATTGATGCCGTGACGTGTGATGGCCATCAGGTGACCCTTTGCAGTCATCACATCACAAAGTAGGGCCAAATGACGATAGTTGACGTAAGAGCCGTCAAACGAGATTACGTGGTTCATCTCTTTCTCGACGGCCTTCCTGACGGCTTCAATTCCCAGTACCTGAGTGTTAGCGAGACTCGTGTAAGTGGCCGGACCCACACAGCAGTCGGCAAACAAACTCACCGCAAAGATCTCGCAAATGTCGTTGGAATACGTGCGGACCGGATCGACGTCCCGTTCGCTCAGCACTCTCATGAGGCTGGTGCCGTCAGTCTCCAGCAGCCACTCGGCAATGGCCTTGTACTCGCCCGTCTCGGTGAGCAGGATACGCTTCTTGTTGTCGGTTGTGGGTAGATGCATGTACACCTGGCAGGAAATCATGTTGACCGGCTCTGCTGTGACTGGCCAAAAATGGAATTCTTACTTTTGTGATGGCTTCAATTCCCTGAAGTGTCATGTCACTGAGCATATTGGCTTCAATGCACCGAAGGAAGACGTCATCTTCCATCTTATCCACTTGTTCCTCTTCCTGCAAGACATCCACAAGCTCTTTGTCATTTCTATCCCATTGCATATTTGGGTTGGGTCCCTGAACTGCCTCAGCAACTCCTGAAAGCTTTCACTTTTCATATTCTGCATCACAATATTACTACTCTGCTTACTTCAATTCTTACTTCTCAACATTCAGTGGAATAGCCAAACTTTGGGTTATTATGTGCTTGTTTTTAATTTACCATATTTGTAAGCAAGGAAAGAACTTCCAAGCTTAAAAAGACATTCTTCAATTTGTTCCTATTTATTCCAGTCAGGGATCCCAAATCCTGCATCCAAACTAAGTCTCACACAAGGAATCTTCAAAGTTTGGGGGATTCTGAGCCCAGCGAGGACTCATGCCTTAAGCTGCCTTAAAAAAGATGTCAAACTTGCTTTTCATCTGAAATCAAAACTGTTGTCTCGCTATGGACAAAGCAGTTGTTAAGTTCAACCAATATACAGGTGAAGGTATTTTAATTTAGGCACAAAAGAGCGTGTGGTCGTGTACCTCATTATCAATTCCCCAGCCATTTTCTGATCTGATATGCCTAGGTTGTACTGTGGCCCGTTACAGGGTTCAATCAATGATACTGTATACAAAGCTTACATCTTGGAACTTGCTGTCTTCGCTGTTCATGATACGGATACGGAGCACTAGCTTTTCAGCATTGTCGTCATTGAATATACAGTTGAGGTCGTCACCAAAGCCAGCATTGATTTTCTCGGCAATCTGTTCCATGGTCAGTTTCTTGTCCGTCATACGTTTGCGATCGAGCTCGATACGAAGCAACCAAGGAGAAATGCGCGTCGGGTCAAAATCTGGCATTTCATAGTAGACATTAACAAACTCCTGATCTTCTGCAACAACAGTGTTTTGTGGGTCTGGGTCGTAGTAGATGGCCGTGTTGGCAGTGACTTTGCGGAGCGTCGTGTGCTCCAGTCGACAAAGGACATCCTTGGCCTTTTCTGCATCTCGGGCAGCTGCACCCATGAGAAACACCGTGAGTGACGGGGTCTTTGGTCTCTTTGAGATGTTGATTATCTCCTTCAGACGGGGCACACCCAAGGTGACATTTTTGGCTGACACTCCAGCATAGTGGAACGTATTCAGCGTCATCTGGGTGGCAGGCTCGCCCAATGACTGGGCAGCCAAGGCACCCACCATCTCTCCAGGCTGACCCTAGAAGGAGAGACAGTTCATATTCGTCCGAGCTGGACAGATACAACAAACGACGTACTTGCGACTGATGGAAGCGGGTCTCTATCTCCCCGAGGAGCCATTCGAAGGCCTCCGTCGAAAGGCGAAACTCCTCGGCCACACGTTTGGAGCACAGTGTCGCACGCAGCAGAGATCGGAAAAGGAAGGTGGCGTTCTCGTTGGCCTGGATACTCAGGTGGTCTTCCCCGGGCACAATCACTAGCTTTTTCACCAGTTCTTCCACGCCTATTTGGGAAAGTATCAGGGGTCCCAATGAGCCCCCCTCGGACTCTGAATACTGCAAAAAAGATAGGACAGAATGTGTACCTTGAATGACTCTCAGTGGACTGAGGTCAGTGGGAGCACGTAAATTGACGCGGAAGATCTTCTGTGCGTTCCACAACATCCTTTGTAAATTGCAGGGCAGCACAACCTACAGAAAAGAACGACAAGAATGCAACGTGGTACAAATCAACAGGAAGAAATACGAGGAGGGAACCTTGCTGTCTCCCGTGGGAAAAATGGATCTGAGGATCTCTCGGTCCTTCCTAAGGCGTTCCCACTCCTTCTCCAGTTCGGAAACCGCGGTGGCGCTGCCCATCAGCTCTCGAACGACGTCTTCCGTGAACAGCTTCCGCAGATACCTGCACGTGCTCAAATTCGCTAAAATACTCCATGGTGCACACGATACATGATACCATTATTTTTAGGAACCATAATGTTACATTCTCGTTCGCTTAACTGAAAAGTCACACTAAATTTGAATGGGACCCGGAGCGCCGTCGTCTGCTTCTATTGCCTCGATTCGCTGCGCTTTTCGTCCAACAGCAGACTTCTATACCTGCTGACATACCGGATGTTGTCGTCGTATCAATTTAATTAGTTAACCTTAATATCTGCTGAATTTCTGGCGAAAAGAATTCGCAGCGTGCCATTTTTTCAACAAAGGCGACTCGAATGCCATAGGTCTTAAACAGGTCATTTTGTACGAGACCGTCCCTTTAAGCAACAGTATATGTTGCTTTCTACCTGAATTTCCCTGGATACACGCATGTAAATTTAATACCCAATTCCTACACCCCAAATTTGGAAGGCAATATTTCCTGAGAGCTTCCTGCCCTATATATCATTCATGACAGGTTCTGCGCAGCAGAGCAAGAGACAGCTTTCAACAAAAAAGTACCTTTCATTGCAGGCATCAAAGCGAAACTTCTTTTCAAAGGCCTTGTTGGAAGGCTTTAACGTGGGCATGCTCTGGAACTCAACACAGGATCCGTCCAGTCCATCTTCTCCGTAACGCAACTGGATCACTTGACTATTACTGTTGCGCACTGTCCCGTCATAAGCAATCATGACACTCTCCATAGCTTTAATCAGACGTCGCTGGATGTAACCTGCATATAACAGCAGAGTGGTAAATGCTAAAAAAGAGTGCAAGTAATGCTTCCTTACCTGTTTCTGCTGTCTTGACAGCAGTATCGATAAGACCCTCTCTGCCACCCATAGCGTGAAAGAAGAACTCCGAAGGTGTCAAACCGGCAAGATACGAGTTCTCCACAAAGCCCCTACTCTCGGGGCCATAGTCATCCTTGATAAAGTGGGGCAGAGTGCGCTTACGGAAACCAAAGGGAATACGCTTGCCTTCTACGTTCTGTTGCCCGACACAAGCAATCACCTAAAGAGACACCCACAGTTTGTAGACCAAATGTCAAAATTGCGAAGCTAATACCTGAGAAATGTTGATCTTAGAACCCTTGGCTCCAGAAACCACCATAGCCTTGAAATTATTGAACTCGGACAGTGACTTCTGGGCACTGGCACCAGTCTTGTCACGGGCGTCATTCAGGATACGGTTTACCTGTTTAGCACAAAAATCACATTTTGCAGGTGGCCACAGAATGTTGCTGCTTTTGAGAAACTGAGTTTACATAGCTTTATTTCACAAACAACCCAAAAACAAGCTAAATACCCAAAAGCAGGCTTATTTTTAAAGGTGTGCAAATATTTCAACACCCAAAGCCGAGTCAAATATTAGCAGCTCAAAGTTTTTGATTCGTGAATCGAATATGTTCTGTTTGAAGTTCCGAATAGTTTGAGAGAGACGTTCGTAGAGAGACTCCGACATGATGTATGGCGGTGACACTGATCGATTGTGATTCCCTGGCCCGACTAGCCTGACCACGTACACGTTGAACCGAATTAAAATTCAAGTAGTGGTGTGTTTGTACTTCCAATGTGGAATAAAGTTCATACTTCTTGTTTGCTTCCCCACAGTGTTGGTTATCGTCTGGACATTGGCTGCCACAGCCTAGGCTTCATTATGGCTTGGTGCTCGTGACAAACTTCTAGACCCAGTTTTCTCACGCGTGTTTCGTCACATCTTAATGTGTCCATTGAAATTCTCACAACTGCACTTGTGAGACTGTGCCACCAAGTTGCAATGTATAAGACGACTTCAAAGAGTTACATATGGAAGCATGTTGTAAAGATTTCTCCACAGGAAGCAACATGTATGCAATATTAAGACTCCATCAAGTACGACGACAATTCTTGTAGACCACATCAAATGCAAACATTGCTTGTGACTAAAAGTGCCTGAAGGGGCAAGTGAGCAGGCAGAAAACTGTGCTGTCTGCATGGGCAAAGGGACCGGTCCCGCGATAGAAAGGAACCTGGAAAATCGCACGAATGCTCGCGATCGACCTTCGCACATTTCACACTGTTGAAGACAGAGGCTTTACAGAACTGATTTGGCACTTGTCCACTATACTGCACTAAAATTCAACACAGTTCAGTTCAGTAATGACCTCTGAAATGTGACAGTGAATTTATTCAAGATACTTTCGACAATTCATAACCTTCTCTTTCTAACACCTGACTCTGTGAGAACATGCTGTGTCTTTGACAAATAAAGGTATCAATTATGTTTCAATATATGATTCTGTATTCAGCTTTTTTTTTTCCATGTTCAATTTGATATTTGATTTGATTTCAAATATTCGGATTTGCACACCCCTTTTTATTTTACTCGCGTGGTCCAGTTCCAGTCGACCATCCTCAAACCTCTCTCGATCCATGCAAGCAATGCAGCCAAAAGACATTAAAGAAACCCACCTGATTTTCAAATGTCTGCCTTAGGGTATTACCAGGTGAAGGCTCCAGTTCGTCATTGTGAGCCTTCTCAATGACGTCTATCACGTCCCGCTTTGCCTTTTCAATGGCGTTCTTGATGTCGATGAAAGTCTGTTTGTCGGCAATTGTGTCGCCGATGCCAATGGTGTGGCCCTCAAGGAGCAGCCAAGCATTGACGACTGTCTGGATGTGGCCATAGAAGGCTCCAGCCACTTCGTGACCCAGCTCGGCAAACACCACGTGCATCAGAGACCCAGACGATGCACCCACTGTCTTCTTGCATACAATTCCGCTGACGAGTTCCCCGTGTTCAATTAGCACCTGGTCATACCGAACCTCTCGTCACACAATTTTACTTTTCCACAATAGCTGCAGTAACATCTGACAGTCGAGAACTCCTCAGACGTGCCCACCACCTAAACAAACTCGCAGACACACAGTGAGCGCCCCCAAAGCGAAACTGCATCACATCTCATGCTAATAAGAGACTGCAGGGGCATTCCTCGATGAGTGAAAGCAAGTCTCACATTACCTACTGGCTACACTACAGTCTCCAAAGCGTGTCTAGAAATCCCGGTAGTACATCTCAACCTATATTTGTTTTCAGTTTTCTTAGGACAGTTATGCAGACTGCCTATGTGGAGGCTTCATGCAGAGTTGCTGTTCCTCCTTTCAGATGAGATATGATGGTATACCTTTGTGTCTCCTGGGGAGATCCACTTGTAGGGTCCATCATCTTCCTCGTCTGGGTGGGTACTGTGTGTTCGAATCAGGTTCACGTTCCCAGGGATGATGAGAGAGAACATCTGTTTGCCTGTCCACAAGGGCTTCGGTTTCAAGACGGCTGGCATGGGCATTTTACCATCCCAGATTGGAAGGAACATTAATATAGTCATCATCTGGTCCTGAAAAACAGTACAGAGATGACTAGTGGCTTCTCACTTTATGTGAGAATACGGATACTATGATGCCAATGTGACTACTTATTGCACAATCTGCCAAGGCAGTCTCAGCATAAACAGGCAATAGTTTTAGCTTTCGCACATTACGGCACTCGATGCGGCCCATGTTTTATTCCCTTTGTCTTTCTTTGCATGTCGAAGGAGAGAGTGCAGTGCTCCCAAAGGTGATGCAATATCCCTTTAACAGTAATGTCAGCACAGCTAACAGAGGACTAGCCTATCAGACACTGTGAGGATATTCAATGTTGCAATTTTCTTCACTGTACGAGAGAGGTGCTCTAACAGAGTGCACCTATAGCCTTAAAACTATTAAAACCATTTTTGCTTGGCCACTTTGGAACAGAAAATGGTGAATAGAGGAACCAACCTTTTCTAGAAAGACATCACGTTTGGTCATTTTCCGTACGGCAGTCAGGGTATCTTGCACAATGCCCATGACTGGTTTGTTGGACTGGGGCGTAATTATTTGTCGTGGCACCATAGCTAGTTGTTCAACTTCAGCCCTCGTCTCCAGAGACTGTGGGACGTGCAGATTCATCTCGTCCCCGTCAAAGTCGGCATTGTATGGTGTGGTCACACTGCAGGTGTGTTACATGTAAGTTTACCCCAGCTATGACCAACAAAACTCCCACCTGAGGTTCATTCGGAACGTAGACCACGGAAGAACTCTAATCTTGTGACCCATCATGGACATCTTGTGCAAGGTGGGCTGTCGGTTAAACACAATGATGTCTCCGTTGCGGACGTGACGTTCTACCTGCAGACAAGTCCACTGGTCATTTCTTTTCCACGTTTGAGCGCTGCACGTACCCTGTAGCCACACTGCAGGTGCAGGTCGCTGGCCTTTGGATGAAAACGAAGGTCGATCCTTTCCCCATTGTCGCGGATGATGTATTTGGCTCCGGGGTACTGGTTGTTACCTCGACGGACAAGGTCGTGCATTCTGCACTCAAAGCTCGTGAGTTGCGCTAACCCTTGACGGCGTCCGTACTTACTGGTCAATATTGAAAGGAGTCACAATCTCCGGGAACGTAAGGTTCTGGGCAATAGAGCGAGGAACACCCACTTCGTTAATGCGGAGGTTAGGGTCGGGAGTAATGACCGTTCGGGCAGAGAAGTCCACCCGCTTCCCCATGAGGTTTCCTCGAATCCTACCTTCCTTACTCTTCAGCCTCTGTTTAATGGACTTGAGGGGGCGGCCAGATTTTTGCATGGCCTGCATAGAGTTATCTTTTATTGCTGAATCCACAAACTTGGCATAATTGACTCGAGTACGTACCCTCGGCAATCCGGGCATTTCATTGTCCACCAGCGTAGCAACGTGGAACTGTAGCATCTTTATGTTTTCCGCAATGATGTGCGCGGCGGCTCCACTCTGTTCATTACGGATCAATTCGTTGTTGGCCTTGACAATATCGGCCAACTTGTGGGTCAAATCGTCCTACATTGAAGCACAGCTTTCAATCTCTCAAGGCCCACTTTTACTGCAAAAATGATCTCCCGCACAACAAGTGGAGCGACATCTCAAAGATAAATGTTCCACTCCTTAATGCTACAGCCGGGAGTTGGTGAGCAGAAAAAATCTCTAATGCTGCTATATCCAAAGAACTCGAGGGTTTACAACAAGGGACTGCGTAGTGCACCTCAAGACTTAGCAAATAAGTGATGGATGCAATTTACAATCTGAAGGAAAAATGCTGCAGTTGCAAAATGCTTTTTGAAGCCAGATCACGCATAGAGTCAGATGCTTTCAGGTCTGATTTTAGTTTTTATTCGGGGAGCTAAAAATTGGGTGTGTCTTGTTGTGATAAGGAATATGGTAAAAAAATTTTTAGCATTGTGGTGGCAAGGTTAAAAAAAGAAATAGAAACAAACATTAACTATGCTTCTGACATAATTATGACATGGAAACAAACCAAAAACCAGAGTGAAAAACTGTGTATTTTGAGGGACATCAAAAGACGTCTGGTACCACTGCTTCTCCTCGTTAGGGTAGATATGTCTTCCATGGGGTCACACTAACGCTCGAGGAACAAAATATTGCTGCACATTTGTCACAACTTTTGTACTGCTCTATTACATGGAGCATGGGCACCCATTTACACGTGATGTTACAATCATAAAAGTGTGTTCTTAAAGTGCGCACATGGACGAAAGCCAACCAGTTGTTATCAACAAGGCAATTTTTGTAAATTTCTAATCGTACCACATTCCCTTTAAGTAAAGGCAGCCAGGCACGAGATGATGTTACCTGATTCCTGGCCGAGCCAAACATGACAACAGCTGGGCGCACTGCAAGTGGTGGTACCGGGAGCACCGTGACGATCATCCAGTCGGGCTTGGCATACCGGGGATCCATTCCGAGAATTTGGCACTCTTCTTCCGAGATGTGCTTCAGAATTTCCCAAACTCTTTCAGCAGACAGTTGGATCTTTTTCTCTTGAGAGTCCTCGTTGATGTGCTTCCACTCGGCTGTCAGATCTAGACCACTTCGACGGATGCTCGGCTGATAACGTCCACAGCCTCCGTGACCCTGCAGTGTTTATCCAATCGTCTACAGACTCCGCATGAAAAAACATAAATGTGACATATATAGTTTTCTGACAAGTGTCTTGGTCAGTTTTGACCACGTCAAATGTCAAGTTAAAACACCTTAAAGGGACGGTCTCGTACAAAACGACCTGTTTAAGACCTATGCCATTCGAATCGCCATAGTCGAAAATGGCACACTGCGAATTGTTTTCGACAGAAACGCAGCAGATATTAAGTTAAACGAATTTAATTGATACGACGACAACATCC
>JARGYV010116645.1:0-11519 GCA_029532675.1 Ornithodoros moubata | reverse complement strand
CCACTATGCAAAACAGTTCCTCGAACTGGGCAGCTCACGTTGCTTCCTTGCGAAGTGCTTCTATACACGCCTCCTCTCAAAGGGAAACATGAAACTGGAACTGGAAGTCTGGTGTCTGAACTATCTAGCAAATGTCGCAACATGACCGTAGAGCAGCGGGGACGCGCGAAATTCGAAGCGTGAAACCATCGATCACCGGTGATCGATTTGAATAGGCGCGGTAAGGAAAGAGTTAAGGTGCATAATGTACGGGTCTTTTCCTCAACGGTTAACTTTTCCAACCACACATTTCTGCTTAATCTGTGATATACACCGAACGGCGAACTGTGATAGATGCACGAGTCGCAACGACGAGAAGACTTAAGTGATTACTTTTTTATTGACATATTTTCCTCCACATCCTCAGTAGCACTCGGCATAATGATACAGGTTTCAATGCAGCGAGTTGTTTCAATGTTCGAAGTGTATTTGGAGTTTGGCGAAGAATTTCATTGGATACAAGTGTCTACGCAACATTGTAATCTAAATACGTTGTTCGTTCCACGTCGAGTGAAGTGGAAGAAGTTGTTTACATTTAAATTGTTGTTTCATCAGTTTTGTGTCGCGAAGGGTGAGAGAGATTACATAAGGGGAGATTTTTTTTTTTTTCGCTTCAAATCGATAACAGAATGACGTGTTGTGTATATGTAGCGTAGTATATCGATTTTTAAAGTTCACGCTAAAGCGATTGGTAGCTACATGATTAAATTAAAATCAGTGTTGTTCGTCTCCGTTGTTTGCGTTCTGGGCAGCACAATATAGAGATTGTTGTTTAGCAGGGGAAGTGCAAAGTGCCTGTGAAATTCAATTTGTTCGTGACATGTCGTTGACGCCCTAAGTTGATAATATGGACAGTATTTCTCTTGGAATCGTCTGAGAACGCAACTTTTGTGCCGGACGTCGTATATAGTGAAGCGAAAGAAATCGGGACCTCAAGAGCAATTTGATGCACTTAAATAGAAAAAATAAAATAATGT
Source organism: Ornithodoros moubata (assembly GCA_029532675.1). Taxonomy (NCBI): domain Eukaryota; kingdom Metazoa; phylum Arthropoda; class Arachnida; order Ixodida; family Argasidae; genus Ornithodoros; species Ornithodoros moubata. The sequence goes on along the minus strand of JARGYV010116645.1, from coordinate 10,503 downwards.
AAATAAAAGCAGCACCCCTATTTTACCTATATGAACGAAGTGTCGATAGAATGATCAGCATGGCGATGCTACTTATGTTTCTTTGTTATGACAAAGTTTATTGCCGTCATTGCCTGTATAATAGCGAGCAGAAGGAGAAATTACAACACACAGAACATTAACGGAAGTAGAGATAAAATGCAGGCGAGTTGGTAGCTATACATGATGAAGAAAACCTCGGAGAAATGAAGGAAACCCAAAGGACTGACACACACACACACAAATCTCCAAGTTGGAGATTTCTGTGTGTGTGTGTCAGTCCTTTGGGTTTCCTTCAGTCCTTCATTTCTCCGAGGTTTTTTTCATCATACACAGAACATTTTTGTGACAAATAGGTTTCCATTTGCTTTTTCTTGGATCATATAAGTATTTACTCTCCAAAACTGATGGTCAGGGCTAAGAATTCAACTTTGTGGCTTCACTCTCAATAAGTGAAGGACATCCATAGTTCCCGTCCTTTCTCGGCAGCTCTGCAACAGCGCCTAATGGAAGTGAAGTGCACGCTCCTCCAGCTGTACGAAAATTTACAAGTTTAGAATGAATAGTTACAGTCAGCAATGACGAAGAGAGAAGAACATTCGCCACTCCAAAACCACCACGTAATCTTTAGGCTCTGCGTGGAATCGAGAGTCTGGGGACGCATGAAAAGCATCTCAATACAAACATATCGCAAGCTGTCATATCCGACTTGAAAACTATACGTTTGTATCCCCACAAATTCTGCCAGCAAACCTATCTCCCCCTCAGATGCTCGAATGAATAGCCAGAAGGGTACAGCGAATAAGTGTTTCACTGATTCTGTTTCCTCTACTAGTACCAGCATCGGCCACGAAGCAACGTGGGGGCGCCGCGGGAGTCTTTTTGTGCCGACCACGAAGTCAACAATGAGCCACAATGACGGAGGTGGAGGGGAGCACCGTCCCTCCCGCGCCTTTTAAACTTCCCCTTGTATAGCATAGCATGAAGGGAGGGGGGTTACACCTGTCATCAGAGCCGTGGCTAATGTCTCATTCTATTGCTAAGCCTAAACGCGGCTTTTATGGATGCGACTTTGATGATGGCCATCTGGCGGGGGAATCGTCTCCCGGGGAGCGAGCCCGAACTTTAGTTTGCAACCATGTATCTTTAAATTGAGGGTGAAATCAATTTTGGCTTCAATTGGTTCTGTAGAGGTTTGCTTGAATGTTTTTTGGTTTTCTTTTATAAAAGCATCTCTGGGTTGGAAGAAAGGAGATAACTTTGTTAAATACAGTCCCAATGCATAGCTGACCGCTTCCAATGAAAATGAAGATGGCACTACCCAAGAAACTGTCACTGTCAAGAAATTGTAATCTGTAACACACAAATACCGAAAATATACCTCCAGACGCACGTCTTATCTGGAATGCTTTCTCCAGGTTGAAACACATATTCAGAATGTCCTTACGATGGCCCAGTGCAGCTATAAAAACAGGGAAAAAAAGGGGGGAGGGAGAAGAAAAGATAAAAAATTATCAACGAGAATGAAATCTAATCCAAATATGAGGAAGTCCCCACCTATCCTTCAACTACACGCAGTTGAGCTTAGTTTTAAGAAAACGCACCGAAGACATTTTGAGCATTTGGAGAAACAAGCTAAGACTGTCCTAAGTGGTTTGTTCCTCTCGACAGACGATGCTTTCCACTACTACACAACTAGTAGTAAAGATTCCACTACAATGAATCAATTGTCAAAGTCAATACACTTTTTGGAATCCTCATGTTCCAACTTGAACAAATGGCATCGCGAAGACAAATCACTGATCTCTGAGAAGCGTCAGTGAAACGAAACTTCGCTCTGTTCACCAAAGTTTAGGAGATAGAAAATATGTTTCTAAGCCATAAACCTACTTTGGCTTTTATTGATATTGCGAGAGACTCATCGGGTGAGATCTGCTGAATCACGGGCTCACTGACAGGAGGATCCCTAGGGGCAGATGGCCGCTCTGAATAAATCTCAATAAACGTTTCCTTCTCCCCCCTTGCAATGCATAAAAAGGGAGGGGGATCTGGTGGTAGAAGAGGGGAAGTTTGTTAAGCCTAATCGCCTTGACTCCAACACGTTGCCCACACATATACGAGAGCATGACATGGCTGTTGCTTCCTACATCGGGGCTATCTCCGAGCGGCTCCATGAATTATTTAGTGGGACTCTTTTTTAGGCTCTTTTTACGGGGAAGTTCATGCCGGCCATACGCTGTCTAACAGTTCACCTACATTCTGAATGTAACAGAATAGCAATGCAACAGAAATGCATTGGTGTTGTCGGTGCAGCGAGAAAAGTCCGACGGGAGCACGACCACGGTAACATAAGGCAACGTTATTTGGCCGGGAATGTCCACAAACACAAGGGCCTAAGAAGACCAAGCAACATCGAGATATTGCTTGAAGAACACTGAAGTTATTTGATGCCGACGCCCAACTCAGGATATCGCAGATTTCATGTATCAATTGTGTGTGTTTGAGCGGAAAACTTGTGAGAGTGAAAGAGAAGGGAGAGACTTGTTCGTCGCTATGGGCTTTAGGCTTGTTCACGGAAAATCCACGCCGAAGTGGTGAGAGTCCATTGCCGTACCAAAATGGATTTTTCGTGGTGTCTCGTTATATTCAAAGCGGTCTACCTGTCTAGTGTGCCTGCGTGCTGGGCAGACTTTGCAGGGAACTGTGATGATATGTGCCGTAAACTCTGAGGGGGGAAACCCAGGGCGAACTCCCACAGCATAGCGGCAGTTGGATTCAAACCCACGACCTCCTTCGGTTGCGAACGTCTTCACCTAAGACTTAGTTCACCTGTACTGCTTTTTCGTAGCATGTTTGGAGGAATAGTACTTTCGCTGGCGGTCATATTGTAAGGATGTGTTTAATGAAAGGCCAGACAGGGGCTGGAGACAGGGAAGAGGGCGAGACCGTTCGTAGAACCACCCAAAGCAGCAGCGGCAGCCACGACGACGGTGCCGATGAGATGATCATGATGCGTCGTGACAATGCTCATCATCACTATAGCAGACGAAGCAGACTCGGATAGCTGTAACTTGAACATCACCAGGACATCGGTGGATAGGACACTCATGAAGAATCGAATCATCGAGAAACGCAGAAACGAAGCAAGCATGCAGTAATGACTATATATACTCACTGTACAAGACCTACCCACATGGTATAAACTATTGAAATTCTATTACGTGAACATATCACACCTAATATGAGCAACCATCGAGCTACTCGGATTACAACTGAAAGCGTGTGCGAAATTCGTGGAATGTTTCAGAGGCAAATTACAGTGAGCCCTACCGTGCTCCGATCCGCAATGCAAATAACACCACATCACGAAAAATAACATTTGCCGCGTCAGGTCTGCCATGTCCGGCAACGTCTTCTGATCCTCTAGTTTCGTGCTTTGGTACGCGTTCCAGAGGGGATCTACAGCGAAAACGCGATACAAAGTATTCATGTCCGTATGATTTAAGTTGTTCATAGTCTTGTTGTCTCCAAACAGGCAGTTCACCTTGGCGTCCAGTTCCTGTACTGTGTCGCTCTCCCATGTTTTGTATCGTCGAAGCAGCAGTTCTCCAAGCGCCGCTCCGATCCAAGAGCCTAGCCCCCCGTACTGGGTAGCCTGGGGGGCATGAATATCATATACTGGGATATCAAAGGCGTAGGGCGTGAGCACGAAGCCATCCTCGTGTGCTTCAACTATATACAGTGCAGGCATACTGGTTACAATAAACGGAGGTGGGATGATGTTTTCCGGCTGAGAGATTTTCAGTGCTTCAAAAGCAGAGTTCCAGTTCTTTATCATATTTTTCGTCGTAGAAGAGTAGTTGGCATAAGCTTTGTTCAGGAAGCTGTTTTCGGTTCTTTCTACAAACTGGAAAGCGGAATCCGCTCCAAGAGCTTCGATGGCTGTAGTGTAGTTTGAAAACCTAGATGTCATCAAGGACGTCAGCAGCGAACGACGAATGTTCCTGATGATTGATGCGATCTCGCTGATCACGTCTGGAGTTGCAGAATCGTCGAGGTAACGCTGGTAAAGCGCATATCCCATACATGAGTGGGTGATACTAACGCAAAATCTTCGGCTGCCGACGTCATCTTTGTGGCCTTTGCCGTAAAACTGCCGGTGACACGATTCTCGTTCCAAAAAGAGATAAAACCTCTGTGCCACGTAAGCGCCTAAGTAATTCGTCATCATCTCCTCGCCCACATCTGCTATCGCATCGAAGAAGTTGATGAAAAAGTCAATGTTACTAATTTTGACGAGGGTAGTGACTTTGCCCTGTAAGCCGAGGTGGTTCGACAGTGAGGTTCCCCAGCGCGACTGATTGATAGCTGGCGTGAACTTGTACAGGTCGTCGGTGTTTGATTCGATTGTTGCTCTGGGCTTTTCGAACGCGTTCATGAGCCGAGGGAGAATGGTTTTTCCGGTGGCTTGTATTTCTTTGAACGAGGCAGAGAGGACCTTGTCCTGATCCTTGAAGGTACGCGTGACAAGGTCGAAGAATTTCGGTTGAGTAAGCCTCTTCGTGATACCTTCGAAGCATGAAGAAGGTTCGAATAACACGGCGGGTTGTCCTTGTACGTTCCGAACGCTCACCTGAGAAAGCAACAGAAGCTGATTACTGCATTGGGTCATTTAGTGAGCTATAGAGGCATAGTTTATCTAGGCCGAAATACTGACTCTGAATACGGTGCTAACGTGCGCGACGACTGGCAGCTTAAGGATAGGCTTGAGGACATCCACTTCGCTGGCGTTGTGCGGCCAGGAAATTCCAGACTTACGGAGGAGGTCCTTTATTACTTCAAGTTCGGCGTTCCACGATGCCATGCTTGTGCAAGACTGGTAGAAGAGGGCAGCCTTCTGATATGGAGTCTGGTTCTTGCTGTCGAACATGCCTGTAAACGCAGCCCTGGTTGCCACAGCGTCTTGGAAACTATCGAGGACGTCTCGCAGGACGGGATATGAAAGGCGCTGTAAAGGAATAAGCAAGGTTCGATTTTCGATTCGGCTTCGAGTCCAATACATCATTATTCACTTCAATAATGTAAAAGGCGAATATAAGCGCATCTTTATGATTTCCAATGTTTCTTTTTTTGGACCGCTTTACGATTTCATACCGTTCTGCGATAACTGATGTCAGGATGATTGCTTTGCAAGCGAAAAACACTGAAAACTTGACTTGATCTTCAATATGAATAGCAAAAACTTGTGTCAATATCAGGCTACACTCTAAAAACAGAACTTCACCGCATAACACGGCGATGACCAATCGCCATTCCGGATGATATCTTTTCCTGACCCTATTTGCCGGAAACGGTGGGCGTACGACTTTTTTGTGACACTTATGCAGCGCATAAGTATCACAATAAATATATATCATCACAATAATAAGATATCATCCGGAATGGCGATTGGTCATCGCCGTGTTATGCGGTGAAGTTCTGTTTTTAGAGTGTAGCCTGACTTGTGAGCTTTAGACGGTTTTTGCGTGCGTCAAGCATGGAGGATTTGTCAGCATGGGTGCCTACCGCCCTGTTTTTAAGCCAGCCATCGCAGACGTACTGGTAGAAGTCCTGACAGGGCTCCAAATTCCTGTTGATGGAACTGGCGATGAGGTCCGCGTAAGCAGTGCACGCTTCCTTCTTGCAGGTGTTCTCTCTTGAAGAGAAGTACTTTCGCACGAAATACGAGAGAAGGAAAAAGCTGCTAAAGACGATCAGAACGGCGGCCACGTGGGTCAGGACAGTGGTTCGTCGCTTATTCTGCTCAGTCAAGTCACTATGGCACTGTTGCTGGGCGGGAGAACTGATGCTGTCCAACATGGTCTTCATGTTCTCGAAGTCGTTCTTACTCTGCGAGGAAGTTCATAAATGACATTTCCATATATTCCCGCTCTCTGAATAAGGGCCAGTGATGGTGTTCATATCTCCACGCTTCGCTCTATATACTGTACATGTGACCGTCTGTACACATTCAAGTTTATGACGTGAAGCCTCTTGTGCGAACCTCATTGAGGCCTGTCCTGCTGAATGGTTCGCGACGTTGAAACGAACAACAGCCACGGCTTTTGCGTGCTGGACATTCTTAGGAATGGACAGGTACTATAACGCCTTGTTTTAACCTCCCACTGCCGTAGTCTAGTCATGGGTTTCACATGGTCAAGACTGGCCGAGCCTGCTTACCGATCTTGGCATCTTCTGTGAGGAGTTCTTCGATAGTGGCTCACTGTGATGTATGGTTCGCTTTGACATAATATGTGCGTGCCTCGTTGCTTCCGTATGTTGAATGTACGAAGATTCTATCTGGAGATGGACCCTGAACGCGCGTCACGTGAGTGACGTCGATGGTGGCTGTAATACGCTTATAGTGGTATGACGAAATAACGGAGCACTATTTTGAACACGTAACTCCTAAAAAGCACGTGCTAAGGCTAAAGCCAGCTAAAGGAGAAACGTGTGGCATATCCATTACAACAGCGCTCAACTCCGGGGTTAAAACAGCGAATTAGTGAACGTGGTGTAGTAGTAGTCGACCTATAGTCTCTCTGAGTCGACCTATAGTCTCAGCACTGTGTATGCCAGTGCCAGGTTCGAGTGATTTATGCGTATCCTAGTTACCGTGCTCGCGTGGTTCCTGGCGAAATCTCGAAGTCGGCGAATATTCTCGTAACCAATGCCACTGCTTGCATAGAAATCCTGTACAGCAATGGTTAAAGCGAAATGCCTGAGGTTGGAAGCTGCCGATATTTCGCACTAGAACTGTGTTCCGCTGGGCCCAGAATTTTGGTTTTCTCTTCGTTTTTCATGCACAGCAATAGGATCGATTCACCGTAAAAAGCCTTAGATCATTGATCAAAATATACAGCATCTAACTGCTTACTGAATGAACCACATTTGCTTCTCAAGGCTTGGGATTTACTTACTGGCATGATACGGAGCTTTAGTCACGAGCTATTTACAGTAATCTTACAATAATACAACAACACTATACGTTCTGTCCCCGCCGAATTACAGTTTACATCCCAAATTGTCACACATAGCTGTACAATAGGTGCTTAAACGCTTCAATGTGGACACTTCTACGGAATAGTCTGTCGTTTGTATAGTATTCAAGCGAAAAAATAAGTAAATCTTCAGTTTATCGTTACGCAGGTACTAATCTATCTAAACTGTAATAATGCACAAAAAAGAGAAGGTAGGACGTTTTACTGAGCTTTCCAACCGTAATATTTGTTATTGGTCAAGTAGCACTTCACTCGTCAGGAAGAAAAGGACATGCCTTCATCGTCGTATCCTTGGCGCAATTAAACGCTTTCGTAAATTCCGACGTGTGCCTTAAGACTTCGTTACACACCTGCTGGGGTGGAGAATTACGACCTTCGCACTGCACGTAGCACCAGAAGATGAAGAACAGCATATCATCGCTCAAACCGGAGATTCCTGCCAACAGTTTCTGTCCCGGTACATTATCCTCCTGGAATGCCTTAAACAGGGGTCGAATAGATACCAGAGCGCTGACTGTCATCTCCTGTGCGCTTGTCACGTTATCTAGCGCAGTCCCCTTCCCAAAGACGCAGCCTACACCGTCTTCCATTGCTACCCAGGTACGACCAATGAAGTTTCCTGTGTTATTCAATAGAAAGCCGGCAATCTTGGCCGCAATCTTTGATCCCAAAGCTCCGTACTTAACAGCGGTGGGAGCGGCGATATCGTACATTGGGACGTACAATGAATACGGCATCAGGGCGTTGCCTGACCTGCCATGATGCCGGTAGAAATGTACCGTGGGACCTGTGACGAATTCCGGTGGATGGATGTCGTAGCTTACGGATGATAGGTAGGCAGCTCGCGCAGCTCTGCGATTGGTGATAGTGCTATTGCCCATGTCAGGGTACTTAGCGTACGCTTCATTTGTGTGTTCCCTGTCACACTTTTTTATATAATCGAAAATATTGGCAAAATCGACATGTGCTATGAATTCGGTCCCAGATTGGCTTGCGATAGCCTTAAAGCGATCAACGATTTTGTCGAAGAGTGCACCGACATCAGCTTCTATAGGCTTTCCAATACTCTCAGTAACTGTCGTTGAATATGCAGCGTAGCCGAAGTAGAGCTTGACGTCGGAAAAACAGAATTTGCCGTGCACGATTGTGGCGTTGCTTACCGAGCCGTAGAGGCTTCTTAAGATGATGCCGTTTGTGAAATGCGCCATGTCCTGTATAGCAACCCATCCCTGGTACATGTGCATCTGTTCTTCAGAAAGCTTACCGAAATAATCTCTGAAGAACAGCGTATCTTTGACAATGAGCTCAGTCTTGGTGTTGACAGGGATCCCAACGTAAGTTTTCAAGGCCTCTCTCCAACGTTGAGCTGTTATGTTTGGCGTTACTAGGCGCACGTGGGTCTCATTATTCGTGTCCACATTCACCACTACGCACCTGTGGCTTTCCTTGTCCTTGCAAGCAGCCATGGCTTCCTCCATTGCGGGAAGAATATTCTGCTCCAGCGTGAGGAACTCGTCGAAGCTAACAGTTTGCTTTTGCGGCTCTGCGAATGTTTTCACCATAAGGTCGAAGTGATGCCTGTAGCGGTCATGCTGGACCATACGCCAACGGTGTTCCAAGAAAGTCTTGTAGCGTTCAGAAAACTGGAATTTGATCTGGTGCTTCTGTACCAAACATGATATCCCTGGACTGACATCGTAGTGGTAGTTGAGCTCTAGCGGGGCCCGAAGTACGTCGGTCTTGAGGGCTGTATGAGGCCACATTAGGCCTACGCTTCTCAAGACACTGCGAACAGCTTCGACGTCGTCCGAATCACTCATGACGCGCATACAACTCTGATAGTAAGCTGCAGCCTTTTCTGATGGCTTCTGTTCCCTGACAAGCATGCGCGTGTTGGTTAGGGCACGCCGGACAGCATTTTCGAACACGTCGACGATGCGTTGAGCGACACTGATGTCGTACTCGTTGCTCCAGCGACCACAGACGTACTGTCAACAAAGATTATTTAACCAAATAGCTATTGAGAGACAAAGGAATTGTCTCTGATAGCTTACCTTATGAAAGTTGATGCAGGGGTCCACAGAAAGGTCGATAGCTTGAGCGACCTGCCTGGAAATCTCGTTGCAGACGGCGTCTTTGCAGACCCTTGCCTGGACAGGAACTCCTCGGAAAATGAGGGCTACCGCGATGAGCACAGCGACCACCACACAAACGACAAAGGCTACCCAAATGTATCGCCTGCGTTCCATCCGTGCGCCTTCGGTAGAAGGGTCAGTTGGTAGTGTTGCCATCCCGGGCTTCTGGTTCACAGGTACTGTCTGAAACAGCACACTCTCTGCGATTACTGCCAAAAAAAGAAACGAAGTGTATAGGGTTCTCACCGTGGATGGAGCATCCGAGCTGTAGCGAAAAAGAGAAAGCGGTCGTTTCTTCCGTGGCTTTATCGGTACCATAGCCATGGTGAACTTTGATGCGCGAGAAACCAGTCGAGCATACAAAGCAAACGCGCGAGGAACTTGTGCAGCTGCCTCGAGAACGGGATCGGATTGGCTCAGATGATTAACTGGGCGACGGTTCACCTCGTGAGGGGCTGGCAATGTTCGTGAGGGCATCTTACTTGCTTGGGAACAGGCAGGGTCATATACAACATACCTTTTACAGGAGTGAAAGTGGTATGTCTCGAGCTCTCGTTGCTGATTTTTTAAATAAGAGAACTGTTTGGAAAAAGAAAAGGGTCACCTGTACACTCTTAGAACAGAACTTCACCGCATAGCACGGCGATGGCCAATCGCTGTTCCAAATGATTGGCCATCGCCGTGCTATGCGGTGAAGTTCTGTTTTAAGAGTGTATGTTGGCTTCCTCCGAACCCGATAATCAAAGATGAAAAACAAAGAGGGAGAGTGAAACTCATTGCTACCAACAGGCTCTGTCCGCATGGTTAGGACCTTAATATTGTTTTGAGTAGATAATTCAAAGGACTACATTTGACGCTGTAGCGAACATGACCTCCGTTGCTGACATTCCAATGTAGTAAATCGCTTTGTAGTCATCCCTTTATCCGCACAAGCGACAACACTCGCTTCTGCTTCAGTATATCCTAGACGTGTTTTACGCGTTCTTCTTGCCTGTTTGTGTTACGGCATTTGTGTTCCCCTCACCGCTCGTTCGCACCAAACAGACATCAACTGAGATCGCGGACAGGGAGAGCTCGAATATCTCATCCTCTGTTTTCCATACCATCCGAGATCATGTCAAAATGCTTACAAACCGTTTGTGTTCCCGTTACGGTAAAAACTAAAATTTCGCTAAAAGACTACTTCTGTTATGGTTACTTATCCTTTTCCCCCTCAACCATCTGTATGGTTTTTTTTTCAGCCTAACTTTACGTTTCTGTATTAGAGAGGTCGCGGAGGAGCCAAGGAGCGCCACTGTGTAAGGTGTATA
>JARGYV010116524.1:17707-28972 GCA_029532675.1 Ornithodoros moubata | reverse complement strand
TATGCGCTGCATAAGTGTCACAAAAAAGGCGTACGCCCACCGTTTCCAGCAAATAGGGTCAGGAAAAAATAGCATTCGGAACGGCAATTGGTCATCGCCGTGTTATGCGGTGAAGTTCTGTTTTTAGAGTGTACCCTATACGACAGCTCGGTGTTGCTCGGAAAGTTGGAATTCTGCACCTGCATCAAAGCAGGGTCCCACCCTATGTAATAGCCGCGTGATAATCGCTGTAAAGTATACAGAGAACAGTTAATTTGCCCTTTTCCCTTCTGATCTCCACTCAGATTGCATGAGGTGTGTGAGGCTAACGAAACCATCATGGAAGGGCTGAGCTCTCCCGTACTCCCATGGGGACGAGTGGGTCCTACATTGAGTTCGAAGAGAACTGTGCAGTCATATACCTTTAACCATAAGGGGAAATTCGCTTATAGCACATCCGACCCTAGAATTCGATCACATGACCTCCCAGTCTGTGCCAGTGGACTGGCAAATGTTAGGCAGTGACCAACTGGCCCACTCGGCCATGCCGCTACGTCGGCAAAATGCTTGGCCATTTTGAATGTCCTGTGGCGTGAAAAACGTAATAGTGCAACTTAAATAAGTGCAACTAAAATATCGCAAATGCAGGCGAGCTGGTAAAAGAACTCCATCACAAAAGAACCCTGAGCTTTTTCGCACCCAAGCTCAGGTTTCACTCGCGGTGACGTAGTAATGTATATCTTTCTTCAGTGCTGACAGACGCGAGGTGTCAGGTGCTAGGTGAGGCAGGGACAAAATTCCGGGGACTCGCGTAAAAAAACTATGGACAAGAGTTCCAGTGAGGTTTACAGATTTATTGGAAGTCTTGAGTGAAATAAATGGTACACCGTTGATATTTGCCAAGAGTCTCTCTCACCTTAAAACGTGGTCGCAACTTTCCAATAAGCAACAAACATGACAGCTGTCCTTATTCATGTATTTCTATGACCTCGTTCGATCTATGGATGACCTGGCCGCCTCCGTAGTCATATATGTGCGTGATGCAATAAATAATTTATTTAAATTCAACGACATGTGTGTATTTTTCAAATCATTGTATACGTACTACCACAGTCGGGCATTCTGGTCTACATTGTGTCTAAAACAGTTATAAGGGAAGACATATCGTAGACGTAAGTGCAACGTTAGGTTTTCTAATACAGGGCTAAGACAGAAACCCAGTCTTGAGAGCTACCTTGAGGACTGATTTAGACATCCCTAAAGTCTAAACTCAGCAATCTTATACACGTGTTTTTGCTCACTATACCGGAGATGACAAGTGCTGCATTTTTTTTTTTTTTTTTTTTTTNCGGGGAGGGGTATATTTATAGATGATTGCAAAGGAAGTTTTGTTTTTAATTCAGTGATTTGCATGTAGCCTTATGAAGCGTGTTTTGATATATTTCGAAGTGCTCATTATGTGCTAAGCAATACGCAGCCCCTGGCTAGCGTTTGCGGACGACACTTAATGCAGACGCATTCCACATGATCCACTACAAGTGTCGACTACTGATTTTCATTTGCCCGTATTAGCATGACGATCGCGTCAGTGTGAAATGAGGCGATGTCGTCCCGACATTAAACAGGTAGCGGCTGGAACGCAAAGACAGCACGTTCAGTTAACGGAACTCACCGAGAAGAAATGCGCCCTCCGAAAAAAAAAAGGAAAAAAAAAAGGGAAACGCACAAAAGAAGCTCTTTTCAACATCGTGGACGTAAATCTTGCCTATATACCTAATCGGGACAAAGGGCGTTGGAAGTGGACCGTCCAGGCCTTGTTATTAGCAAGTCATCAGTGGCCAGTCTGCTGGAGAGCCACGGATACTCAACTGGCTCAAGGCAGCAATTGTGTTGACGTGAAGAAGGCTGGCAAAGTGTATGCTCAAGGGCTTAAAACAACGTGAAACAAGAGTTTATACCGATGAGACCAACTTCAATGTTTGGTGCTGCCGCAGTTTCAACCTAGCGGGAAAAGGGATTCCGGCGGTTCAAAGAACAACGAGGTTGTAGGGAGTCAACACCAACATTCTCGCGTGCATGTTAGCAGACGGGTCCAGCAGTGTGGAAAATATTCTACGAGGGCGAAGTAGTTTCTATCAGACTAGTAACTTTTATCAGACGCATTTCACATAGCGCATTACATCATTCCCACACACATTCAATTTCCGTCTTCCACAATGCTCCAACACCGAAGAGTGCTCACGACGCTGTATTAAAAGAGAAGGCTATTCGTTAAGGTAGTTGTCACCATACAGCCCAATTACACATCACGTTCCTATAGAATCAAATGACTTTAAATATTGGTGATCCAATAAACACAACATATACAAGGGTTGATAAAAAAGTTACCGGACTTGTTCCATAAAAAGGGAACCAAAGCATGTATTCAAATTTCTACACTATCCCCTTCAAAGTAGGCTCCTTGGGCAGCTGCACATCACTCGCAGTGCCACTGCCAATGTCGGAACGCTTCCTGGAACTCTTGTTCTTCCAGCTGCTGAAGCACCTTCAGCGATTCCATCTGCATCATCTGGATGTCATCAAATCGGCGGCCCTGCAGCTGCGACTTCAGTTTAGGGAACAGGAGGAAGTCACAGGGAGCCAAGTCCAGCGATTACGGAGGAGGGGGAGAGACGATCATGCTGATACGTGCAAGGGACTCCCGTGTTTTCAATGACGAGTGTGAAGCACCCAATTTCGTTCACGCCACAGTTCTGGACGTTTTCGCATAACGTCCACCCACAGGCAGCTAAACATTTTGCCGTACATTTCAAAGTTCGTTTTAGCACATACCCACAGAAAAAAANAGAGAGAGCTACAATGGAGCAAGACAAGTATTACGACTGCTTATGTGCAACAGCATTCAGAGATGGACCGTGAGATCTGATTGTGACTAGATATCCGCAAAAGGGCAGCCATGAAATGCCCACAAAATTCTAAATTACACTTGCCAAAAAATAAATATTAATTAATCACTACTAATAAATGTCACTACCTGTGATTAAGTGCAATACCATGTTTTTAATAATAATGACAATAATTGGGGGTTTACGTCGCGAGACGTTTCAGTTGCGATCATGAGCGACGCCACCGGGCAATGATTTTGGTGAATCTCACGGCCCTCAGTAGTGTCTGAATTGCTAAGTGTTGTTAATATAGGCAAGTGCCGGACCATGGTGACCACGAGACCAGATAGAACCGCCAGGAGAACGTCATTAAATTATGGGAAGGACACGGTACCCAACAACGGTAAAGATGGAGGTCACCGCATTGTACCTTGTTTCTGCCTTCTGCTTTTGTTTTTCTTTTTCTTTTTTATGCAGCTCCGAAATACCAGCTCATGAAAAAAGAAAAGAGTAAAACAAAATAAAATAAAACTCTGTGGCCAGGTTCATGGACTCCCACATCAGCAAACAGAAAGCAGAAACAATAAGGTTGATACCACGTCTGAGTGTATGAATGTCAAAATCGTAATTTGATGGTTCTTATATTGATGAACTTTTCACACAGCACTGTGTACAAAAAACATATTTTTTATTGTTGCGTGTAGACCTCCTAGCGTTAGTCGACAACTACTAATTTCGTACTTCACATTTAATCCATCTCAAAGCGCCTGAGCTTGGGCGGAGCATAGAAACACGATCCGTTTTCTTGTGCTCAATGTTTTCATACAGCGACTTGCCTGCGTGTAGGCCATCTTATGTGCTCACCTTTAATGTATGATCTCCGTCACAAATATGGTAGACAACACAGCATTCAATGTGTAGTAGCAGCTTTAAGTTTTATTACGCACATCACTATTTTCCAGAAATTGAACATGGCAGCTTTATAAGTGCTGGAACGAAGGAAAAACGAGGTGTGACGTTATAGAGAACTTTGAGCACCTTTCTAAAGGACGCTGCAAGGCACGTTCCAATGTGAAATGGTGAACCTACATTTCTCACCAATTTATAAGCAACATTTTTATAAGATACCTATAATCCAAATATGTCATATATTACCTTTGCACATAGCACATTTTTAGTGTCCTTTGGGACAAGTCCTGAAACCTTTCTTTGTACTTCAACAGCAGCTACATTGTTGCAATTTGAGTAATGGTGCTGTTCTACTCATATTTCATCTAGGTATAACGAGCAAGACTAAGATAATGTTTCGTATCGGTTCTGGGGGCTTAATCGCGTGCCACGCTCAACGTAATGAAACGTGTCGATCTAAAGAATCGCTGAGCCATCGAAACGAGCGCTTTTAACGACGCGCCAACATGGTCACAATTGCTGATCCCCTTAAAACTCGCTACGGGTTTCCACGTGACATTTCGTCTGCATGAGAGAAGCTCAGTAGCATGCCAACGATGCTGCTATTACACCGACCAATAACATCCACTCCTGCGTCTCGTGACTTCTGTTGTCAAGTGCTGCAGCTTCGTCTGCTCTAAAAATGTCGTGTAGAGGTGCCCATACGGGCTGTGAGCAAAACGAAATCATGGTGAGGTATATGCAGGACTAAATCTCTTACGAGGGACGTTTTTCGTCGCACACCGCGCAGCAGCGCAACGGAAACTGAAAACAGCTAACGAAGCGGTTGAACCCTATTTCTAGTTGGTTCCCACCGGTACTTGTTAGCTACCGGTACTGAAAATGTGAAGCGCACCCAGTACGTGCAGGGTAAATTGTGAAGCAATTGAGTGTCATACGTCGGGCAATTCGCACTTATCCCGCGCCTTAATATACATCTGCATCGTGAGCAATATTTCATACAGATACTCGCAAACAGTGCCTGCCGCACCCCTGGAAATGCCAAATAATATCACAATATCGGTTTCGTCGAGCTGGGGCCCATCTTGACGAATGTCTTTCGTGCTGCGCCATTTAGCTGCAGTTATTTTCCAGGCAAAGTAGACTTCCGCCATGTTTTTTGCATACGCTAACGATTGACGAGTGGGGCGAACCACTCGTTCCGTTATCGAGCGGTAAGGATCGTTGCCAGCACCATAGATTAAGCCCCGTTCACAATAACGAAACGAATGCTGGTTGCGTCACGAGAAACGTGTCACGTGCTGCACTTAGCGTGCGATCGATCCGCCCCTCGTTGCTCGTTAAGCGTGGCACGCGATTAAGCCCCCTGGTTCGGTAAAGATTTGGTAAACCTGCGTAAAGCACGTAAAGCACTCCCAGCAAAAAGCACACCCAGCAAAAAGCACACCCACAAATGCATTAACTTCGGTTTGACATTCCTTACCTGCCCTTTCAGTTATCTGCATCTGAGTTTCAGGTGCTTGATGCGGTTAAAATCAGGACTACCGACAGCACCGCTTGCGTTGACAGTGGTAGGATTCATCCTTGAAAACTTCTCAGCGGCCCTTCATTAAATAATTATTGATTCGGCTGCTTTACGTCGCGAGACAACTGTGATCTGTCAGCGACACTAACGAATTGTAGTAGAAAAACTGAACGTGCATGCACCCGTATGCATCACGTGCTGCGCCTGCGGTAATGACCAAAACACTTGATCAACATTTTTATTTTTTTAACAGACGTTTTGTGAAGTAACATTGCAACTGTTTCGGTTATTACAATGGTCGGATGATCACAAATCGAGTGAGACAACCGCCAAATATATTTTGGGGTAGCCTGAAGGATTGAGAGCACCGGCTTCAGTGGAACGATGCCAGGGGTACAGATGGGCTGTGTACGAATTATAGGCACTTGTACACACGTCCAGACACAAGATGTCCTCGATGGCCCGGCCGGTACCATTTTCGCTTTCCGATCCCAAGGGTTGGTTCACACTGCTACGTTAACGGTTGCGTGTACTGCCATGCACTGACGTAAGCTTACCCCGTAAAGACCTGACGCAGCACCCAACACGCAGAGCAGTTCCCATTATTGTGTTCCGGCGCTGAGTTCCTGTAGTCAATTGAGTCTCTGGGATATATGACAGGACAAAATAAGTTTTTCGCGATTAATCCGGTCTCACGTTTCAGTCTACAGGACAGGTCGGAACAGCGCGCACGCGCGAACCCTTCGCGCCACAACAAGGGGATATTAAAAGCCACAGACCAAATCATACTATTGGACGGTAGCAATGTATGGGAGGTAAACATTGTTACTGGCACCGTGTGTCGGAGATTTCCGGCGCACGTCAAAAGATCCCCAGGTGGTCTAAATTATCCGCAGTCCTACCCTGTGGCGTCGCTCATGATCTTAGTTGTCTCGCGACGTAAACCCCCAAATTATTATTATTATTTAAATCACACTATTGAGGTTTCGATTCGTCAAGATTGAGCGGGTAATTTCCCCACTATCATCATCATCATTTAGTCGTCGTCGTCGTCGTCAAGATTGTTGGTCAACTGAAACTGCAGTGTTACCAATATTGAGCAGCCGCTGGTCTAATGATAATAATATATATATATAAATAAAAAATACTTTCGCAGTTGCAATGAAATATGCGGTTATATAGTTATTTATGCGTAATAGTTAGAATAGTTTGACAGTTATAATATGCATAGTTGTAATGAAAAATACGGTTCGAAATGCATCTGCAAAGAGCCGCTGGGTGCAGTAATACCGATGATCGCTCTCCTTTTCTCACTTTTTTGCTTTTTTGCTCAATTCTGATACAGGCACGTATGAAACGGCGGGTGTTCTCACGTAACATCAACAATGGGCCTATTCATAGGAATATAAAAGAATAAAAAGCGCGCATGCATTTAACAAGCACTACCGGGCACAACCTACCGGGCGATTGAGCTCGTATACTCAGATCCTAATCTCAATAGGCAGCCCCTCAAACTGGCCAATGCACCCTCAATTTCTTACAAAGAGGAGAATGAGAGAGCAATAATTTCGCGCCGCTCTTTCCGGAAGTGGACTGCCGACGCCCATCAAGATCTCGTTCTATTTTCAATACACGAGGCTTCAAAGTGAGCGACCGGAAATATCCGGAAGGTCAACCGGAAAGAGTTTTCGTATAAAAGCCCTGCTGCACCAAGAGAAAGTCACCATTCGCTCTGCAGCGAGCGAAACTACAGCTATCATGAAGACTCTGGTAAGTTCTGGCTGTAAGGGATCGGCATGGCGATACCTTAAGCCCCGTCTGGCGGACAGTGGCAACAACCGTTGTTGTTAGGACTTTTGCTCTCTAAGAAGCTTGTGATTCGTTATGTAAATTTAGTACCGTTATACACCTCTAAAGCTTGCGCTCAGTGGAGAGAGAGAAGAAGGATGCCTCACCTTCTTCTGTCTCCGTTCTTAGTTTATATCTGCGTAATCTCCCATCCTTGCTTTCCCCGGTATATGATAGCATACAGTACATGATAACATTAAGGGGCTCAAGATTCGAAAGTTTGTGCACTGACAGCATATAGGAAGGCTACCTAATGGGTAAGTTCTCTTGACGTTGAGTTAAGCATTACCGTTATTGAAAGAAACAGTATTACGCAGTATGAACACTTAGGTAACCGGTAGAAACAGACTTCACAAACGAAGGCGGTGTTGAAAGCTGCAGCGCACGAGTTCAAGTCCAAGATGTAGCATGGCAAACGTAGTATAGTAAAAGTTATTTTCCAAAATCCTTGCTTTAGCATTTTTCACTTTCCCCTCTGTGGTGGGACAGATTTTAAATCAAGAAAATTAAGATAGCACTGCAATTTTATTATTTGCGTGATATCCATTAAGCCACCAGTTCACCGCTTTGTTACCTCACCTTCCCGTACACTCGCGTTACATCTCTGGTTTAAGTAAAAAAAAAATAGCTATATGTCTTAAGTTCACCCTTCTTTTCTTGTCATGATTCTAGTGTATCGCCCTTGTCATTTCTCTGGTGGCTTCGACCATGGCCGGAGTCATTCTTCTTGGAGGCCACGGCGGCGGTCATGGCGGAGGTGGGGGTTACGGCTCCAAAGTCGTTTCCGGCCCATCTTACCTCGTGAACACCGTGCACAACGTCCACAAGATTAGTCAAGGTGGACACGTTCTTGGCCACTATGGTGGCGGCGGCGGCCACGGAGGCGGTGGTGGTGGCGGTGCTATTGTTGTTGTAGGCGGCGGCGGCGGCGGCGGATATGGAGGTGGTGGACACGGATGGTGGTAAGGAAAGCATTTGCGTAATGCAAGAGCATGATGTCCGCTCGTGTCCCCTCGTGAAAATCAAATATCTGTGTTATTGGTCATATGGGGGCGGTGGTACAGTGTGAAGATGGCACCTAGCCAGCTCGCGTTTAGTCAATCAGTTTCGATCTTCAGGCCACTGCGCAAGAAATTCGATGGGTAGCCACCAGGGCGCCAAGCTCGCTCGGAGCCATTTTGTATCCTACGGTGCGTTACCAAATCTACCGATCCATCCAATCCAATCTATAACTCATCTGCGTTCTTTTGATCCGGCGGAAACAATGAGCATTCTGAGTGGTTAGAATCGATGTATGGAAGATGCATCAAAGTCTCGTTTTCTGCTCGCGCGACAGTGTGCGCCCGACGCATAATCCACATGAAGGTTGGAGAGGCCAAACAGAAGAATACTGTAGTTATTTGAGTAAGATCGAACGCAAATATCGTCCCAGAATTGCCATAATTAAGGCATAAAATAACAACGTGGAAGGAGGCTGGTGAGCTGGTGGCTCGATATGGGAGACATTTCCATGAGGCAAAATTAGACGAAGTGAAACGTACGGTGCGGCAGTGTTCAAGTACTTTAAGGCCGCCATGTTCATTGCTTTTACCGGATCGATAGGACGGGAATGAAATATAGATTCGATTGGTTGGATCGGCTGGATTTGTACGAAAGCTACAAGATGGCGGCCCCCGGCAAATGACGCTGGGAATAGCCACAGAGACACGGGAAAATGGCGGAGCTTGGGTCACATGGTACCCATAATATAATGTTACACAGATATTAAGAGGGTGTGGGAGAAGTAGCCTTTAGTGTCGGTTGTGGTGTTCACGAAACATTGCATCTTGGTTTGGTGGTGAAAAGAAATGGAGCGTGTGGCACCCTTCTCGGGGGAAACATCATCATAAAAAAAGAAAGAAAGCTACACACAAGATGCTTACGTTTTTAATATATCGTTTCTATTTCATTTTTTGCAGGTGAATGTGATCTAGGTGTCATTTCTGCACACCCTCCAGAGCAACTGTATAAAATATAGTAGACGTCACTTATTGGCATGTACAGTGTACATAATAAATCATGTTAAAACACTTGTAAAACTTGTGCCTAGGTGTTTATCTGACAATCTGAGCGCTACGGCAAGAACACTTTGGAGCAGTGCTCAGAAGCTTCGAATACGAATGAATTTAGTTGGCCTCTGTGCCTGACATGGCAGTGTAGAAGTCGACAAACCTGCACTGGTTAAGCGTGGGAGAGGCTGCTTGGTCTTCAGTAAACAAAGTTCTATAGTGGCGATGTTTAAAACATTCGTGTGTTGCGACGAAATCGATGCTAAAGAAGAAGAAAAAGGTGTTACGATGGAGGGAGATTGCTCTACACCTTATGTGTCTCATTGCCCGCCACATCGCCGTCCAGTCGTAGCCAAAGTCTGCCCAAGTCTGCCGACGTCTGCGGAGTAAGGTGTACAATCACCTCCCTAAAGCGGAACCGAAAATTCCTACATTCACCGTTAGCCCAGTAGCACCTCTAACGTCTCTATGGTCAATACCGTTGCCAAGCAGATCACTCTCCATTCCTGGTCTGAAGACAATTAAGAAGCGAGTTTCTTCTCCCGTCCTAAAAGCAGTTGACAATGGATATGCTTCACCAGTATTGTGAATGTACAAGCGCCTTTACATATGTATTGTCTACGCGTTCGCCGCCGGCGTTCGTTATCCCTTCAGACCCTGTGTCCCGTGGACATCGACTGTCACATCACACATCGCCAATATCAGCAGACTTCTATGCCATCTTGCTCTTTTTGAAGTCTAATTCCAGAGATCCCGCGATCGTGGGTGATACAGACGGATTCGAAGGCTGTCCTCCAATGAATCACTGGTATGGGACTTCGTGGCCTCCTTGGCACAATTGTGGTGGACATCCTACTTGAAACTCAGAAACTGAGAAGAAATGGCTACTGCGTACATCTGCAGCAGATCCCAGCACACTGCGGCATTCATGGAAATGAAGAAGCTGACGGAAGAAGCGGCTCATCGGAGTCAGTCAGTTGTGCCCATTATTTTGACAAAAGGAGGCCATCTAGCATTCCTGTCTATCACCACTCAACCATTGGTCCTATAGCAATGGCGGAGGGACATCACCACCGAAACCCTTCTGTAATCAGTCGACCCGTCTATGTCGTTCTGCGTCCCTGCTAGTTCACCGCGCCGCTTCTCTACTCTCTTCCACAGGCTCCCCCTAAACATAGCCTCCACCCGACAGTTTCAGTACATGCTCGGGGTAACAGATAAGCCTCGGCTCTATAATAGAAGAGCAAGCGTCGAAACAGCACGCGTCAAAACAGCAAGGCATGAAACCCAAAACGCGTCAGAACAGCAAGCGTCATTACAGCGAGGCTTCAGAAGAGCACAATTGCCAAGAACCAAGAACAGGAAAAAGTAACCCTAATGCCTGAAGGGTTATCCCTTTGCGTGTGCGGGCTGAGCGCTGGGAATAGTCCACATATACAACAAGTCACCTTTATATATACCACATATATTTATCTAAAATTGTGTTTCATATCGGTTCGGAGTACTGGGAACGGAGGCAAGTTAAGTGCTGCCCTGTGAGCTCAGTTTAAATGTGCTTTCATTATATATGGTCCTTATTGTAGTTGGGATCCTCAGAAATGATTCTGCGTAATATTCTGCTTTTTCCTCAGGGACACCAGTTTTACCGTGGCGTGGATGGTGTCTGTGTGCTCTAGTGTGTCAATAGTACCTCCACTTCAACTACAATAACAAACTGGGGGAACCCCATGTATCATATACTTTATGCACCTTGAACCCTGCCGGTGACTTCCGATCATGTGTGTGCCATAATCACCCCTCATCCTACACCGCTGCGGAATGAGCCTCACCTCACGTCATCATCACCCCTTAACGTTGTTGACGTGTTGTAAAGCCAACCACCACAGCTCAATAGTGTAACTTTTGGTTGTGTTGGCCTAGGGCTTAGGAACAGCAAAGGACCCATCAGTCAAAACCTTTGAGTAGAATTTTAAGGAAAAACCTGTCTACTAAACTGTTTACGTGGACCTCACACAACCCCACGACCACGGCCCACATAGCACGGTTCCTTTTTTTTTTTTTTTTTTTTGTG
>JARGYV010116524.1:0-17685 GCA_029532675.1 Ornithodoros moubata | reverse complement strand
TGTGTGTGTGCGTGTATGCATGTATGCGTTAGCGTCGTAAAGCAACTGGTAAACACCACGTATACGTCATTAACCATGCTTATATACATCCGTATAAAGAGCCACCAATGCGAATCTAGACGAAGGTCCGAAATTCGAACCCGATCTTTAAACTGTGCAAACCCCAAGTTTAAGAGATGATCGTGACATGTCTTGGTAAACAAGTAGGGACTCAGAAGTATCCATAAAAGAAAGACATGAAAGGCGAATATGAAAAAACGCTGTAGTAAAGCGCCCTTGACAAACACCGAATGACGAACACAACGCGACAACCGCGGCGGCACAAAATTCAGAACATTAACAATGGTTATGAGCAAGGACGTTAGAGCGCATGATATCCGCTTAGCCCTCTGGCTAACATATAGGATGATGCGTGGTTTTAGGCTATACACATGACTATTAGCCGTTGCACTGTGTGCGATACCCCACGGTATCGTTAAAGTCACTAGCCACTGTATTATCGTGTTACGGTGTTTCAATATATTTCAACGGTGAATATCCCTCTTCCGCGTGCATTTTTTATCGACCATAATTTGATGATTTTTCACGGCAATCAATAGAGAGATTTTAATGCCAGGGGTACCACTGGAAAAAGAACGACGGAAGTTGTATCATGTCGAAAATTGGAATTTCATAATTATCCTCCTCTTCGTACGGTTGTCTTCGTCTCGATATTTGTCACTAAAATAATGAAAAGCCATTGTAAAATTCCAAGTCCCACATGTTCAAAATATTGTCGTTCCCGTTTGAGTGACTCCACTCGCCCCTTTGGATGCAAACAAAACAAATATGCGCCTAACAAAATACACACGCGGGAGAGCTGGTATTGTCTCTTAAATGTGCACTTGCGTTATCGAAACCACTCCGGACTCAGTTGTTTTAACAGGTGCAATTAACCTGCAAGTCAAATATTTTGACGTGATTTTGTGAGTGCACACACATTTATCTATAAATTTTTATGATAATGAAATAAAGACCAAAATGAACACATAAGTACTGACACCGTCTGAGTCATAATGCAGGCTGCACGAGCAGGACCAAGCATAGCAGCTTTCAGCTAATCGTTAGGAACATTCATGCGTAAAGACTGAAAGTGTGGCTTACTCACCCATATCGACCAGCCATTAACTTTCGAGGAAGTGTCACTTGTCTGTCGTCCAATGTAATTTGTGTGCTGTTGACTCCGATACGCGTGTATTGCGAAGACTGGTGTAAAAGGAAAACTGCAATAACCATTCACCTATATAAGTCTGTCACTTCGCCAGTCTGTCACCTGTCGTTGCATCGGAGTGGATACGAAAGCAATGGAGTACCAGAAACAGGTAAGTCGAAGCTGTTATCGTGTTTTAGCACAGAGCGTTGACAAGGTATTGTCAAGTACAGGCGACGTCAGAAATTTCCCAATTTCTACGGGGTACGGCCTGCAGTTCTGTACATCAACGTCGTTGGGAAATTTCTTATATTCGTGATTGAGCCGTTTGCTCTAGTTCAAATGTTATGAGTCGTGGTTATATCACATTAGGTGTTTATAAGAGCTAAGTTGAATGAGAAACGCTGTGTGCAAAATGTGCAATTTATGATAATGTTATGGCAGTCCCTTCATGGCCGGAACTGTCTATTCGGCATTTATACGGCAGTTCTATTGGAGTATCGTGGTGTATATACCAAACACACTGACAGGAATTCGACTAATATAATGCCTATGAGCGCCGTCTGGCTATAGACAGTTAGTTCGAAAGGTTGGCGGGCGTCGTGGGCCTACTTCAAAGAGATTGGGGCCGATTTTTCTTAGGTGCGGATCGTCTAAAGGAGTTCCAGCGACATGGACAAAAGTTGCTGAGCCATGCACATGGTTCAGTTCATGGTTCAGGCTTTCGTAAGCTCGGCATTGCTTTCGTAATTTCTTCTAGTGAACATCACGTGGTTTCTTATTCTGGAGCATCCTGTACCAACTTTCGATTACTATACACAAAGAAATTAAAATTTTAGAGAAAAAGAAAAACTTACACCAGTTCCCGCCTGCTAGATCTCTGCAATGTGCGAATAGGTGGTAGAACGAGCCGCATACAGCTTGCTATCGCGTGGAGTTACCAGCGACATGGCCGAGTGGGCATGCCGATCGTAGGATCAAATCCTACGCCCGCCTTTACTGTTGGGAGCTTCTCCTGAGTTTTTTCTTACGATTTAAGGCGTAGGCCTGCACAGCTGTCTGCGAAGGTGGCCCAAGACGCAGGTATCCCCCCCATCCGCCCCCCTCCTCTGCGTCAGTCGTGACGTTGTCTATCCATTATTAATAATGAGGTCCTTAGACAACCGGTAGCGAATTTGGGAAGCTTGGTGAAACGTTGTCTCCCCTGGAAGAAAAAGCGCAACAACCGGAGCCAGGGACGTTAAGATGGAAACGTCCAACGACACCGCGGTGCTCAACTTCGAATCACCCCGTGCTCGTCTTCCTTACCCTCGTCATGGTGCAGTTTAGTTTACAAGAGTACCCTGAATGAAGAATCTAAAGATAATTTCACAGCGAGTTTCATGCATGAGAACCCTTTGTTTCATATATATTGAGGGGGGATACAGAAAATACTGAAACAAGGGTAAGGTTTAAGGTACTTGAGGGTGTAGTATAAATATGAGGGTGTGTACTTTTGACTTAGAAACGCGGGAATTGGAGCCAAAAACGAAGAACACAGGCAAAGCCTTTGCTTGTCTGTGTTTCCGTCATTTTTAGCCATAAGCGTCAGGTTTCAAGCCCAAATATTGAAGTGCCACTGGTATGAAGAGCTCATGACGATAAACGGTTTCCAGGACCCGCCATCCTGACCAATCCTCCTGTGTCCCGAGTCCCACTCGCGTACTGTCATTTAAAGCTTTGTTTCCCGAATCGGCCTTCTCCATTACCAAATAAGGATCAGTCACGTGCGGAATTCATGTGTAATCTGCATACTTTTTTTTTCTCTCTCTCTTTCGTTCGGGATGCTAAGAGATTGTTCAATCATTATCTAGGTGTCTGCACTGGTCTTTTGCCTACTGCTGGCGAGCGCTGCGGCTGGCGGTCACGGGCACGAGCACGGCGAGCACTACACCTACATCATTTTGAAGGGCCATGGTGGAGGCCATGGTGGAGGCCATGGTGGAGGCCACGGCGGAGGCCACGGCGGGCATGGCCATGGCTACGGAGGACATGGGAAATCGCATGTCATCGAAGGGCCTACGTACCTTGTGAACACTGTACATCACATACACAAAATCGGTCACGGCGGGGGCCACGGATACGGAGGTTATGGGCGCTAAGCGCATTTCGTGTACGGATCTCGCTGGTTTTGTCTGGCCCCAAGGCTACAATATAGTCTAAACCCCATAATTTAAGACCAAGACGAATGAAGACAGACCTGTTAGTGTCGTGACTCTTACCCGTATATGAAATTTCGCAACAGAAAATTGCTTACTGCCTCGATCATACCTCAGTGCTTGAAGTAGTACAGCAACTACTTGATTCATCAAGTTTGGTGTTTGGAAACAAAGTACAGAAGCACATAAAGGTGTGCACATATAGTTCAAGGCGGAAGGTAGCTTGATCTCGTGGAATGTTTCAGGTGCTGTGGGTTTCAGGACGGCTTTCCCATGTAGCTTTAACAGCTGCGTCACGGAATATCGTCCTTGCGTTCTCCGAAGTGATGTGATACGCGAGGTTCAATAACAAACGGGTGATGGTGCTGGGCTTAGATATGTTTTTGATTTCTCACTTTTCTGGGTTTATACTTTTACTTGTGGTCGTTAAGATTGGAGCATCACTGTTCTGAAGTATTTCGCAGAAGTAGAGGCGATTTGCTTTACGCAAACATAAAATTGTCAATGTTATAAAATGTGTGCTTGCAACTCCTAACATAGTTGTATGAAATAAATCGAGATGACACAAATAAATAGTATTTACGTGGACAGTTTCTTAACGTCATAATTTCAGTACGCATCAGTAGCGGTACTACAGTCGCTACTAGAAAACCTGCAGGTATGTGAGAGTTGAAAGGAGTGGGACACATAAACACAAGGATGCTGCCATCCTACCCTAGTTAAAGCAAAATGTATGATATTTATTTATTTATATTTGGATATTTTATTTTGGATATTTGATATTTTATATTTATTTATATTTTTATTTATATTGGGAGGAAGACTTGGAATGGAAAATAAAGAAAGCGAATCCGCGCGAAGTGCCGAAACCTCAAGGGGCTGCTCCTGGCGAAGCTCGAGGAAGACAATTCTCCGCCCTGAACCTGCCACCTGCGCACTGTGGCCTGACTCTAGCCATCTGTCATATTCACAGGCTGTAGTGGAAGTTCTTTTACGCAGTTCTCCAACCTAACTGCCGGTCCTGATTACAATCTGGGATTTCTTGTTGCTGACCAGTTTCTGGACTCTAGGTCTCGGGTGCTCATCGCACCACATCACCGAAACATCTACCTCGCTTCAGAACTCCACAAGAGCTCCTTATTCTGTGCATCCCTGAAATCTGTGTCATTCTTTGCTCCACTGCCTAAACCCTTCCTGGCTGCATTGTTCAGCCAATGAAGCAGATAGCATTACATGTAACACTTTGGGTCAGAAGTTTCAACATGAACGTTGAGAAACGTTGTATCGTGATAGCCGCTTACTGATAGCATAGGCATAGATGATGGCGGAAGGTATAACATATATATATATACAGAGAGAGAGAGAGAGAGAGAGAAATAGATAGAGAGAGAGAGAGAGAGTATTTACGCCACATGACTGGACTGGACTGGACATCAGCTTTGTTCGGAAGTTCTTCGAGTTCAGCTTTTCAAACTTAGGACAACAATGGGGAAAACATGTTGCGGATATCTACGCGATTCGTTTCAAATTTTTTTCTTTCCCGTGTAATGCGCGAATGAGCATAATTTTCGGTTAAGCGGCATGTTCAATACTTAATTCTGACAACTTATTTCATTATCGGTGATTCAACGCGAGCTGTAACAGTTTGGTCATTCAGTTGTACTAGAGCTAGCCTGGCGCATAGTTGGCAGTGACCAAATGAGAGCTTAGTTTCTACAAGTGTAGAAGAGCGGAGCGTCTGCCCTTACCTTCGCACAACTATATAGCAGATGATGGAACTAGAAGCGGTACCTAGAGGAAAGAGGAAGAACGACAAGATGGATCTTTTCGCGACAGACGGCGCTGCGTTCAACGGTGTTTCACAATGTCTGGAAACTGGATAGAATATGTTAGATGTGCGTGCATAGCCTATTCACTCGCTTCCAACATTGAATCCCATGTTAAAGTAGGAAATGTAGGTTTGGTGATTTGTCTTTGTATGCGTATGAAGAAGAGGAAAAGCAAATACGAAACATGTAGAAAAACGACGATGAAGTAATGTTCAAAATTTAAAAGAAGGCAGTGCCTCTGGTGCTACTGCTTGACAAGGACCGACGAACTTGGAGAGTTCTCCAAATATTCAACGGTAGAATACAAGTCTCAGGACAGCCCCTACACCGCGGCATATGCAGCTGATTTGATTCACCCTCTGCAAACCTGGATTCCATGCCTTATATCACATTTCGCTAAATCACAATGCAGTTTACCTATTTTATTCTGCAGTTTTAATTTTTACTAACAAGGGTATTGCTTTGTTTGCGCAATCAAGTACCGCAGTAACTTATCTCGAAGGGCTAAAAGTTAAAGCGATGTCTTGAATAGCAATCTACAATCAAGAGTTGTATTAATATTGTTGTAGTTATTGTTTTAATTTGAATAAAACGTCTGTAGGAACCTCAACCGTCATCAACATTATATCACCTAAGCACGAGCATTAACCATCACGTTACCGTCACGTTCATTAAATCGTTCCATCTCACAGCCGGCGGTTGTCCTGACTCTTACGTCCCTACACGTCAAAAGGAGACTTCTTGTGGTGTGATCAAGCGAATTTTTGTACACTGCAAGTCGCGTAATAACGGCACAATTTTAAGCGTCTTCACTTAAGACGCACGTGATGTTTTCTGCCATGACAATTGCAGCTCAGGGACGAAAGTACATTTATATCCTTTGTGATTCTCCAACTATTCTTCTAAGTTTCACAAGTCGAAAGTAATGACTTAAAAGCAGTGCTGACCATTATGACCAGCGAGTGTTAGCCTACGTTGATGTAGTTAATCACAGCCACGAGTACGCACAGCCATTATATAGAGTCAACCGAGTAGATAGCCTAGTAGCAGTGAAACAACCGTAGTTAACACAATGGGGACAGTCATCTGACCGAGTCATTACCTACAAGTAGTAAATAGCGTCCTAGCATTAAGACTTCAGTTCCGGAATTACGCGTGCCACACTGAAACCCAGGCGAGCGCGATAGGATAATACCCCATTCTCAAGGGATGATTCTGAATCTGTTCTGGACGGTCCCTTTTGAAACTGGGTGGGGGAAAGAGAGGTCAAACCAAAACATTAGCCGGCATTTACGCTGACAGCGAGATAACTCCTGGACACAGCGTCCGCGATGGCGATTGAAAACATTGGCTGCTGCACTTCCAGTTTCGCCGTCTCTGATGTTCACCTTCTACTGCTATTTCGAAGAACCTTCCACATGCCTGCAATTTGCATAATAAAATAATTTAGCGCGTCTTCAGAATCCGCTAGATATTTTTGGTATATATCTCATCGATTGATTGATTGATTGATTGATTTTGATTGCTAGATTGCTTGCAACATTTGCATATATTTGCAATTTAACCATTTATTTCGAACCGTGCACTTAGTCTTCCGATATTTGCTTCGCGGGCGAACATTTCAGTTCAGGGACTCCATAATTCAGGCTTTTGCTTCATCATAATCCAGTATTTCACTGTGTGCTTGATATTAGCATAATAATTCTCTGGACAATTTCCGTCCGTCCACCAGGCTTGGCAGACCTCTTGTTACAGTTATTAAGCGGACGTAGGGGGCAGTTACTGTGGCGTGACCAGGTAATCTACGTCCTATTGGAGAAAAAGTTGACAAACGCCTTCAAAGTCAAGAACCATGCGCAAGTGCTTCTTTTATTTGCGGAAAGCTGCTTTGTATGAAGCAATTCGACACCGGAAACGGAAGGAACCCACTGTGTATACTTTATTTATGTTGTACTATTTTTGCACATACCTACGCGGTGGTTTAGCGTCTGCTACGTATGCAGGGATGAAGACCTTGTGCGGAACGCAGATCTTTCTGAAGTGGACTTTCTGCAGGCCCACCGGTGTAGCGCTGCTTATTTATCTTATCATTTCCAACATGACATCGAACGTCCGAGACTCAATTGGAGGGCTCAACTCACAATATCCTCTCTGGCTCAGCCAACAGATCTCGGATCGATGTGGTAATCCTGTCATTGCCAAGGCGTCTTATAGAGTAAACCCGCATACTGTGAAGCATTAACTTGTTATTTCTCGAGATTTGTCGTTACCTTGCCAACCGAACTCAGTTCGCCATGGCCAATTATACCTCATCTAATTCCGCTGACGTTACGCATGGTGCCGCATAGAGCTTCATTATTGCACCCCTCCTGTTCCTCATGTATACAACTGTTAATGTCAATTTCCGTCTGAGTTGTCCTCTTCGGTTCGTTTTATCCACGGATGATTGCGTTCTTCATCAATCTGTAGCTAACATCTCCGACCATAAAATTCTTCAGAATGACCTTCACAGAATGATCTAGATGGTTCTAATTTACTCACTTTGATTCACACTCGTGCGTCTCGTTGCCTACGAATAGTTGGACTGTTATACTAACTGCAGCAATCTATTTTGGTCATCACATATCTCTTACATTACCTCCAATGCTAATGCTTCCTCTCGCATAACTACTTTTTACCTTCTTTTTCTTTTTTCTTCAGTGTATATCTACAATCTGGTATGACCCTCCTTCTGACTGTGTTTCGATCACTGACCCGATGCATTTTAAACTTGCGGCATCTTTGTATACCGCCTAACCTAACCTCCGTGCTGTCGATATAGACACCGCATATTTCATCCCTATATACCTATATATATGTAAAGGTAATAAATCTTTGTTTTGTTTTCATGGAGGGATTTACTAGCTTAGTATTCTGAACCCAGTTTTGTGTGTGTCCTCATTTGTCACCTTTGTTTTGCCTTGTATGGACATCTAATGCTCTGTTTGTTTTTAGTGCATTATGATATGCATAATTTGTCCAGTTTCTTTATTATTTTTCGCGTACGCTAAAAATTAAGTATCAGTCCCATTTTCGTGTTTTGTTTATCATGTTCCACACTCGCCATGTTATGTTTTACGGCCTTTTACCTACTAACAATAAACAAAGAAATAAAAATATTGCCTATATATAGGCAATAATTTAGAGAGATATAAATGAAGCGCGGATAGCAATAGCGTGAGAGTAATCCAAAAAAACGTTTATTAGGGGAGGATTGTAAGACTTGAGAGTCAACGTTTTACACAGTCACACACACGCTCACACATACACGCGCGCACCCACACACCCACACACAGAGGACAGTTTTGGTCCCGTACATTTCTCTTCAGATATCTCGTGGCACAAGAGATTTAGTGCATCAACAGCATTAACTTTTGTTTTGCCTTTTAGTTTGCCGCCAATGCGAACTTTTCCAAGCCTGACAGAAATTCGAAAGTTTCTCAAATCTTGCGAACGAACTGTTTAACGAATAGTCGTGGTATCTCAAAACTAGAGATCACGTCATTGGTTTCCGGGCGGTTCTTCAGCGTTCGAAGGGTTACTGATCATCCCAGCTATAGATCCATCCGCCTAAAATTTGTAAACTGAACAAGTGAACTGCTCCTGGTGGGCTCAGCAGAAAACATTACGCTACAGGAACAACAATTCTACGTGAGTGACACAATAATACCGGTCGGC
Source organism: Ornithodoros moubata (assembly GCA_029532675.1). Taxonomy (NCBI): domain Eukaryota; kingdom Metazoa; phylum Arthropoda; class Arachnida; order Ixodida; family Argasidae; genus Ornithodoros; species Ornithodoros moubata. The sequence goes on along the minus strand of JARGYV010116524.1, from coordinate 8,752 downwards.
GGGAAAGCTATCGCGAGCTACGGCCTCTTTCTGAAAGGTAGAGTTACGCATCTTTCCTGATATCATGACTTCCACTGCCTTGACCTCTGCGGAGTTATGAACGACCAATTGAAATTTCTTCACGCGGGGCCTCTATCACAAGAGTGCGGAGACGTCGTTAAAGCCGCTGCGTGATTTTGTAACCGACTTCATTCATGCGGACAGGTCGAAAGCATCGTTGAGCTCTCTGGCTCAACAACGGCGAAAGTGCGACGTTTGCAAGGATGTTGTTTAGAAAGTCTCCGATCCGAAAACATGCTGTAACTTCGTGTTTTCAATGTAATTTTTGTTGGGCACTGTATTTTGTACCTCATCCCTCTTCACTGTCAAAGTGGAGATGGAATCAACTATTGCAAAGGCCGTAAGTATTTAATGTTTAGGAGATCACCGATATGACAAGTGTCGAATGTATTTTCGAATGTAACGTTCTCGTACATTATAACATCCATAGATGCGCATATGATACATTATTTAAAATAGTACATACACTGATAATCACATGACAAACGCTCTTCAGCTCTTCCATGCGTGGGGTTCTCACAACGCCATAGACCGGGCGTGCCACACATCGATCCACTACATTTGTATGCGAACAGTTCTTCCGTTGAATACTTGGTGTGCTGATCACAAGTGAGCTGCTATTCTTCAAGAATTCGTTTTCATGTGTTTATTTGACCGCAATAACTGAATAGCGCCCGTTAGCTTCACGTGCGGGACCGTTCAAACTGTAAGTGGAGATTTTGAATTTTATATTCCCCTCGTCATCGAGACAACCAACCGCCAGTGTTTGTAGGCAGGGCTTACAACAACACTGGGCGTTATTTTTCTTTGTGACCAATGCTTTGCACACGGTAGGTTCCTACGAGTAAACCCATATTTTATTCCCTGCATGACGTTACGCTCTTAACTATTTTGTTGCCATTTCTCTCTAGGTGTTATGAAATTAGCTTATGAGTTACACTGACAGGCTGCAGTTGCGCCACGTGATGATCCTGAGCCCGAGCTTTCCCCCCAAAAAGCCTTCACCTATTTCAAGAAGATTTTTCATATAGGTGAACTATCGTTTGTGTCGTTTGAACTTCATTCAATCGATTCTACGTAGTGCTACGAGAAAGCGTCGTAGATAATGTTGCATAATGCTGAGGAGGTAAGTCTCATGATGTAAGCGACCTCGTCGTCGTAAAATATCTATATTTTGCTTCCCTATCTTTCACACCACGGTACTTGGAAATGAAGTAGTGTGGACACACGCAAGGCAAGACGCTTTTCATCCGCCGTTGAGTTTAAAAGCTACAGTGTTATCACTCTGACACTATTCATTTATTCATGAAACAAAGAATCGGCATGCACGCGAAGCCAACGTCTGTAGGATCACACACTGTAGGATCACACAGAAGCTTTCGATACGAGGCCAACGTCTTGGCCATGTAGCTGTACCGTAAAATCGCCCAAGAGCTTACCGATACGAAGCCAACGTTTTGGCAACATAGCTATACTGTAGAATCACCCCGGAACTTACGATAAGAAGCAAAGGTCTTGGACCTAACCCAAGCAGCACAATCTACTGAAAGTCAGGTGCAATAGGGGTGGTCGTCATGTATCATCGCTTTGATGAAAAGTACAATCGATGTGTCTGGCGGAAATCCTGTACGAATTTCTCGTCATAAATTGTAGGAGTCACCCTGGTCCCTGCACTTTGCGAGCAAGAATCTCGAAAGGTTGGACGATGTGACGGCCATCTCACAAGAAACAGGAAACCTACCAAACGGAACGGTTCAAGCGGGACAAGAAACCAAAAGTTGTCCATAGGCACAACTGGACCGTTCACAGAGATCTTTCCGTCACCCCGGATACTGTGCATTTATAATTACGGGGCAAACCTTTCACTCGGTATGCTTCGCCCAAGGAGATGCGCGCTGAAATCCGGCGAAGCGAAGAAATAGCGCACGCTCACTTTCGCATCTCTCGACGACTTCGTGGCATTGAACTGGTGGCAGCGTCGGGACAGGAAGAAAACGGGAGCGTGATTCGTCTTAAAATAGCAGCGCCCGAACGAGATAAAAGCAGCACAAATGGGACATCATTCTGGCGCTGAATGACACTGGCTTCTCTCCACCGTTCCCAGGAGAATCGAAGCTATAATTATACTCGTCCAGGCTCAGACGCTTCAAAGCCGGTTTCAAGGTTACTACACGAAACTCCACGTAACAGGAACGTCATCAAGGAAGCATCGTTAGGGCGTCTGGCCCTGTTTTATAGAGAACTAAAGAAAGAAAAGAAAGACTGCCCGAAAGTAGAACGTTTCTGGTGCGCACAGTCGCGAGGAATAATTCGTTTAGAATAGGGTAATGACGGCTGTGCTGCGTCTTAGTATTTTTTATGGTGTATTTTAAGGTGAGAAATTGATAGGATCAAAAACAGCAAAGAGAGCGTGTGACAAAAGCTCTCGCTTGCATTTTAGTGATCAGGAAAGGGTATAAGAAGAGGTTCAAGAATGGGACAGCTTCACTTGTGCTTTGGGAAGGATGCTAGCACAACACAATAGGAGAGCCTGGGTGAGTTTTCGAGGATGAGGCCCATCGCAGTGCGTGTTGGTGCGCAAGGTCGGTGCCGAGTGTGCAACCTCCTCGCACAAGCCTTTATCTCACACTGTCGCCGTCAGGTGAGTGTCTGACACAGAGGTGTCAGACACAAGCCTTTATACGGCAATGACACAACGGCGATGGGTGATGGGATGACCGCACGAGAGTTGAGTAGTACTTAGCAAGAACAATTGTTATGTGAAAAGCATTCTTGAGAACATGAGCGCTTTTGGCGCGGCCAATGATATTGACAACGGCGACTGTTTTACGGCGTAGTGGACCCGTTTGCTTAAAACTTGAATACGATTCTCGTTCTCGTTATCAGTAGCTGTGGCAGTGCACAGAGCGCGCGCTTACCCCGCGTGCAGAAAGTGCTGTCGGAGCTATTGAGATTAAAAACGGGCCGTGGTCTCACATGATAAAAAGGCTAATAATGCCGACCGTTTGTACTTTTATTGTTTGTGTGTCAGTAATGAATTTGGAATCACCCAAAAGCCAGCACGGCACGTAGCGAAGTATTTACTTCTGCATTGTTCGTTAGTTTGCTTCGTTGTGCTCTCATCCACGGCAGCTGTTTTTGCCGTTCAATGTGTATTCAGATATAGTCCCAAGCGGCACAAAAGTGGGGTGCAATAGGGCTGGTCGTCAGGTGTCATCATTTTGTCGCTGTCTTTCTGACGTGCCGCGAACTTCAAAAACAACCTTGATACATCCGTCCACCCCTATTGCACCCGAGTCTCAGTACATTGTGCCCCTTGGGGTTTTACTTTTTTTACTCTTCAAATTGTATAATTCCATCACAGCCTGAATGACCAAGCGGAGATAAGGAAAATACATATGATAAAACAGCTGTAAAGATAACGCCGAAAGTAGTTTAGCCGAAAGGCGGCCACACACGTATATTGCAACAACACTGGTTTGGGGTACTATTCGTTACCTTCTGATATTGGCGACCTCAATAATACTGCGCACTCCATGTCTTGCGTGGGAATAGATGTATTTAGCGTGCGTTTCTTCAATTTTCTCGTTTCAGTTTGCCACAATGGCAGTTGCCGTGGCAACGGCTGGATTATGCTACAGTGAGGAGTTCGGCCCCAGTTATGGAAGCGACTTCATAGTCATCCCTAAAAGCTACGGCGGAAGATCGCACGATCTTACTGCAAGTTCGAGTCACGACGTTGGTGCAGCAGTGTACGATAGAAACTTGAGAGGTGGATTCGGAGACGCAGTTCGAAGCGGGTTCGAAGGAGTTCATGGAGGTGGGTACCCTCCCGGTGTAAGCGGAGTTTATCCCATGGATATGGACGACGGCCATAGTGGAGGCACATACGTGCGTAACCATGGAACTAGTCCAGGAGTCAGTTTTGGGGGAGGCTTTGACGGGGGCTACGGATTCAAGAGCGACTTCGCGGATGGATCTCCAGCCCGTTATCGGGGTGAATTCGGAGGCTTCGCTGCTGGCAGCGATAGCAGTGACGTCGGAGAGGTGAAACAAATTCATGGCCCCACTTACCTGGTGAGCACCACGGACACCGATTATCCTTATGGGAGGTACAAGAAGGGATCCAAGAAGCGTGGACGAAAACGCACCAAGGTGATCATTCTAAAAGACTGAAAGTAGCTGCGTCGAAGACTGTTCTTTTGGGGTGTCGTAAGCAGGTGAGCTATGTTTTCCAAGACCTCATTTCATTAGCCTGAAACATGAAATATTCCGCATAAGAAAACATGACATGAAGCCTGCGTTGGATGTGATTGCGTACGTTTGCAATTTGACTTCCTACTTGCGGCACACCTCCCCATGCCATGCAGTTAGCCGACGAATTGTGTCGAGCCGGTCGCTATACATTAATGCAAAGAGTCTATAACCGCTCTTAGCGTTGTTAGCTGTCCTGATAAAATACAAACAAGGGCGCATGCTTTTGCAGTCTATATAGTACAATATATGCTACGTCGTACAATATATGCTACAATATATGCAGACATGCTACGTCGGTACCCATGTGTGGCATCCCATAAGCTTAACTTCGCCATTTCGGTTTCCAGCGAGCTGGCCATGACCAAAGATGCCGATTACACAACAAACGGCATGGCTGTTTGGTGGTCGTGCCCACAAGTCAGTTGGGGCACATTCATACACGAGGCTGGCGATGTCTTAAGTTAACGAAATCTATAATGGCGACCATGACTGGTTTTTGGGGACGTTTCAGCGCTGCTTTGGCGTCCTGAATCTTTGTGTGCGCTTTTATTTGTAGCCATCTCACCGTAATTCGTTGTACTGTTCCGCTTGTGACATGATATCCTTGTTCCACTAATTTTCCTTCTTTCTTTCTTTATATTCGTAGTACGCATTGAATATTCTTCAAGAATCATCATGTACCACTTCATATGCCTACATAGCGGTCTAAGAACTGCTCTTCAAGACTGAAGCCCACTCTGCGAAGCGGATACATTAACTCTTTCCATCATGCTACTTGTACATAGTATAACACTTTTATTTATTAAAGGATGTGCAGACATACTTCGGCACTATGTTTTACGTGTGGTCTATCTACCTGCTTGGGGTGACCATACGAATACTGGGATACGCTGTGACCACTCAGGACACCTGAGACAAGGAGCATATTATGCCCCTTGCTGCAGAGAGGACTAAGCTTCGGCCTCGTACAAAGCACACTCTCTATATTCGCATATTATTATTATATTATTATATATTGTATTATCATATAAATTATATTAACATAACAAACATCTATAAGTTGTCCTAGAACTACAGGGGCAATTGAAGGAGCATGAAATAAATGTATACCTATAACCGTTGTACGAAAGTACACTGTTTCCGAGTGCATGTCAGACGTCTGCTGCAGCATCGAAATGGTACTGCGGTGCATAGATTTCCTTTTACCTTCACGTTGCAGTCTGCTCTGGGATAATTGCACCAACTCAATTGTTACGTGGATGAATGCAAAGCTATTAAGTGCGATTGCAACTTATTTCATATTTCAGATTATTAGATAGAGGGTGTGTATTGTCATCAGGTAGGGGAGCTACCTGCTCTGGAGGTAGGCCCCTTTACACGTGTAGAGGGAGATATTCGCAACACCTTCGCACTAGCTGTCAAATTGTACTGTACGAAAGTGAATCAAAGCTAGCAGGACTGACGGCGAAACGAGAAAAGCAATGGTGCTGAGCCGAAGAATGCATGATGTTTGCAATTGAGAAGAGGCGCCTAAGGTGTTTTTATTTTTTTATACCGCGGTACATTTGAGCCTAGCACATTCACCTAATGGCGTGCTCAGTATGTTTGTTTTAGCTTAATATAGCAAAAGCAAATTAAATCATTCACGCTTCACTGAAACAGTGCTAAAAGATGGAGGAATTCGTCAACAACCGCAACGGAAATGCAAACCACTGCATTGCACTTTCCTGACAAGCGCCATTCTAGGTCAGTACAGAGCACCATTTACTGCTGGAAATGACAGCAACGCAATCGTCATACACTACACCCAATTCAATGGCGTGGTGTGACCACGGGCATGGCCCAAAGCACTGAGCACAGTAGGGCACCGGTGTTTGTGTGTCAAACGCCGATTCCGTCAATGACAATAGTGACGTCACATGACGTCAACCTTTGTTTACTTTCGCTTTCTTGCGTAATGCTTTAGCAAGTATGACAGCAATTGAGCTTAATTTGACCCTACCCTTAGGGGTCAGCACCTGCAGGGGTAGAGAGGGAGTGGAGCAGTGGATAATATCGGATTATCATAAATTGTGTGTGAAAGTATCATGGCTACTTTCACACACACCGTTTACTCGGCTACATCGGGGCATTAAAAATAGACGAGTGACGTAAGACATACATTTTTAACAGCTGCAGTTAACAGTATTTCTACATTGCAAAGAGGTGGAATACGTAATTATGTGCAGAAAATTATGACCCTACCTTCTAATCCATCAGCCAATGCGTAATTTGGGAATGGCCACATAATCAGACAATTTGTGTTTGACTTCGTCATGGCACAGGGGCGTTCAAAAAGAACGCAGGAGTGCGAGGCCAGCGGCTGCACGAGTACCGCATAACGGGACCCACTGGGTTTCAGAACGGCTGCAACTGTGCGTAGTCATCACATCTTCCGCATATCACATTCGTGGGCGCGGTTTGCTGCCTGTCTGCCACGCTATCTCATATTTTTCTCGCTCACGGTACGCGCTATATCGGCAGCTGATACAATTTCTGTGTCTTCAACACGTTATCTTGAAGGATGAATGAAACGAAAGCAAGAAAGTACAACTCTATTTCGCGTCATATTACTGAAATAATTTTGTGTTACAGCATATTGCTTTTGGGCAGCATAGAGGAAAATGTGCAAAGCGCGCCCGCGTATACGACTTGCAGTGTTGCTGTCGTAAGGTCGCGAATGTGCGCAGTAGCAGCCGGTCTGAAGCAGACACCCAGCGTATCCCGTTTAGCGCCACTGGCGCATACGCTGGCCACGTGCTCCTACGTTCCTATTATCCCATTGTAATCCTGTACTTGAGTACATGCTAATTCCTTGAGAGTCTGATCGTACACTCTGAATATCACACCCTCTAGATACTGTACTTTCAGAAGGTTAACACTTAAAGAAAAGTAAGTACTTGCCTGCTCTTAGTCTCGGTCAATCGAAGTCGGCGTAGCTTACGTATCATCCGTGATCGAAAACATAAATGCACGAAATAATGCACGAAAAAGACGAAAGCGTTCTAAGGTGTCATGATGCCTTACGGCACAAGTGAGAAGTGCTGTGGCGTGGTGGTGGAAAATACATTTTTCGCTTACCTGCTGAAAAGCTGCATCACTGAAGCTTCCTAAAATTAATACGAAAAAAAAAGTAATCACAAAAGAGCGAAGATGCGACTGTTTGGCTTGACACCAAACGAAAAGACGATAGGAAAGGGAAAGTATTCGGAAAAGGGAATTTGTCCAGTGTTGTTTTTCTTTCAGTTTGAAGATGGCTGTTTCTAACCGTATCTAAGGTGGGAATGTTATGTGAGCCATGATAGTAGATACTTGCATATCCTTCGTAAAGTTCCTGATCCAACTTCAGGTAAGTACTAGTCGTTAAAACTGCCAATTGATAGCATCACCCTCTGGTCAAATGAGGAGATGCTTAGGAGGCTGTTGCATGATAAGGCCAGCAGAATGCCTGAAGAGAAGGTTCCAGAGAAGTTTGTTTACAACATTTGGTGCAGGCGGTTTTCATCGATGATGACATCAGAAACACGCTGTGTATCTTCATAAACGGTATGCAAGGTATCTTAAACCTCTGAGATGGTAGAAATATAAACCTTCATTAGTTAGACACCTCCGCAATTTTTAGCACTTTTTTTTTTTTCATGCGGTTCGCAGGAGACGCAGACAGAGGGTAGTAGCACTCTTGTCATAACGCGTCTACACTGTACAGGGACATTACTCATTGAACAATAGGTAAGTAACCGAATATGCAACGAATTAACAAGTCAGCAGCCGTTGCCCTGAGATAACATGCAGTAAGAACAATTGGCAGATAGTATTTTGAACAACAAATTGAATGCAGTACTTGAAATTATAAGCATTGAACTAGGTAAAGTCTCCGAAGAGATTAATACGTGTGATGACGGTTCATAATCAGCATGGAGAAGAAGCCTCCTATACTTTCATGCAATCATGGCCTGCACTGTCGGAGCTGTTTGCCATACGAATACGCGACTGTCAAGTTGTAGTTAATAGGCGATACATGAGTGACCATATCCAACCGCCAGTAAAACCAAGAGCGATTTATTTCTGGTAATAGCAAGAGATACCTGAATCACGATGACATAGGGTATTTCACCGTGCCAGAAACGATAGCCTGCCCCACTGCTTGTGTCTGAATGCGAGAAATGACAATGAGGAGAAAACTAACGATACAGAGCTGGAGCCCAATTAAAAGTACCGTTGCAGACAAAAAGTCCTGCAGTGCTTCACTCCTACCTAGTATCCGAATTAGAATTGTGCAAAATATATATTCTTTGTGCTCGTATACACTCTTAGAAAAAAAGGTGCGAAAAGGGGATAAACCGCCTTGTTATCCCCCCGATTGTAGCGCCACCTATGCAGTTCTCCCCTATAGGAG